>JAWDGP010001226.1:0-23315 GCA_033675545.1 Elysia crispata | reverse complement strand
TAGCTACAATGGTCCATACCTTAGCCACAAAGACCCATGCCTTATCCACAATGGCCCATGCCTTATCCACAATGGCCTATGCCTTAGCCCGCAGCCAATATGGCCCATATCTTAGCTACAATGGCCCATGCCTTAGCCACAATGCCCATGCCTTATCTACAATGACCCATGTCTTAGCCACAATGGCCCATGCCTTAGCCACAATGGCTCATGCCTTAGCACAATAGCAGATGCCTTACCACAATGGCCCATGCCTAAGGCACAATGGCCTATGCCTTAGCCACAATGTCCCATGCCTGAAAACAATGGCCCATGCCTAATCCGCAAGCACAATATCCCATGACTTAGCAACAATGGCCTATGCCTCAGTCACAGTTGCCCATGCCTTAGCCACAATGGCTCAATCCTTAGCCCGCAGCCACTATGGCCCATGCCTTCGCGACACTGGTCCATTCCTAAGGCACAATAGTCCATACCTTAGCCACAATGACCCATGTCTTAGCCACAATGGCCCATGCCTTAGCCACAAAGGCCCATGCCGAAGGCGCAATGGCCCATGCCTTAGCTGCAATGGCCCATGCCTAAGGTACAATGGCCCATGCCTTAGGTACAATAGCCCATGCCTTAGCTTAAATTGCCCATGCTTAAGCTTGCTTAAACTCCAATGGCACATGCCTTAGCCACAAATACCCATGGTTAAGGTACAATGGCCCATGCCTAAGGTACAATGGCCCATGCCTTAGCTACAATGGCCCATGCCTTAGCAGAATGGCCCATGCCTAACCTACAAGCATAATGGCCCATGCTTTCGTGAAAATAGCCCATGCCTTAGCCACAGTGACCCATGTCTTAGCCAAAATGGTCCATACCTTAGCCACAAAGACCCATGCCTTATCCACAATGGCCCATGCCTTATCCACAATGGCCCATGCCTTAGCCCGCAGTCAATATGGCCTATGCCTTATCCACAAGGCCCATGCCTTAGCCCGCAGCCAATAAGGCCTATGCCTTATCCACAATAGCCTATGCCTTAGCCCGCAGCGAATATGGCCCATGTCTTAGCTACAATGGCGCATATCTTAGCCTTACGGGCCCATGCCTTAGCCACAATGGCCCATGCTTTAGCACAAGGGCCCATCCATGCCTTAGCCACAATGGCCCATGCCTAAGGCGCAATGGCCCTTCCCTTCGCTAAATGCCCAAGTCTTAGCTACAATGGCCCAAGCCTTAGCCACAATGACCCATGCCTAAGGTACAATGGCCCATGACTTAGCAACAATGGCCCATGCCTAAGGTACAATGGCCCATGCCTAAGGTACAATGGCCCATGCCTTAGGTACAATGGCCAATGCCTTAGCCTAATGGCCCATGTCTTAGCTACAATGGCCCATGCCTTAGCCACAATGACCCATGCCTTAGCCTAAATGGCCCATGCTTTAGCTACAATGGCACATGCCTTAGCCACAAATACCCATGCCTAAGGTACAATGGCCCATGCCTTAGCTACAATAACCCATGTCTTAGCCACAATGGCCCATACCTAGCCCGCAAGCATATAGTCCCATGCTTTCGTGAAAATAGCCCATGCCTTAGCCACAATGTCCCATACCTTAGCCACAAGGACCCATGCCTTATCCATAATGGCCCATGCCTTAGCCCGCAGCCAATATGGCCCATGTCTTAGCTGGAATGGCCCATGCCTCAGCCACAATGACCCATGCCTTAGCAGAATGGCCCCTGCCTAACCCGGAATCATAATGACCCATGCTTTCGTGAAAATAGCCCATGCCTTAGCCACAATGACCCATGTCTTAGTCACAATGGCCCATGCCTTAGCCACAAAGACCCATGCCTTATCCACAATGGCCCATGCCTTATCCACAATGGCCTATGCCTTAGCCCGCAGCCAATATGGCCCATATCTTAGCTACAATGGCCCATGCCTTAGCCACAATGCCCATGCCTTATCTACAATGACCCATGTCTTAGCCACAATGGCCCATGCCTTAGCCACAATGGCCCATGTCTTAGCACAATGGCCCATGTCTTAGCCACAATGGCCCATACCTTAGCCACAAAGACCCATGCCTTATCCACAATGGCCCATGCCTTAAAACAATGGCCCATGCCTAGTCCGCAAGCACAATATCCCATGACTTAGCAACAATGGCCTATGCCTCAGTCACAGTGGCCCATGCGTTAGCCATAAAGACCCATGCCTAATCCACAATGGCCTATGCCTTAGCCCGCAGCCAAGATGGCCTATGTCTTAGCTACAATGGCCCATGCCTTAGCCACAATGCCCATGCCTTATCAACAATAACCCATATCTTAGCTACAATGGCCCATGCCTTAGCCACAATGCCCATGAATTTTCAACAATGACCCATGTCTTAGCCTCAATGGCCCATGCCTGAGCACAATGGTCTATGCCTTAGCACAATGGCCCATGCCTTAGCTACAATGGCCCATGCCTTAGCTACAATGACCCATGCATTATCCACAAGGACCCATGACTTAGCCACAATGGCCCATGCCGAAGGCGCAATGGCCCATGCCGAAGGCGCAATGACCCATGACTTAGCCACAATGGCCCATGCCTAAGGTACAATGGCCCATGCCTTAGCTACAATGGGCAATGCCTTAGCCTAAATGGCCCATGCTTTAGCTAAAATGGCACATGCCTTACCCACAAATACCCATGGCCCATGCTTTCGTTAAAATAGCCCATGTCTTAGCCACAATCACCCATTTTTAGCCACAATGGCCCATGCCTAAGGTACAATGGCCCATGCCTTAGCTACAATGGGCAATGCCTTAGCCTAAATGGCCCATGCTTTAGCTAAAATGGCAAATGCCTTACCCACAAATACCCATGTCTTAGCTACAATGGCTCATGCCTTAGCCACAATGCCCATGAATTTTCCACAATGACCCATGTCTTAGCCACAATGTCCATGCCTTAGCCACAATGGCCCATGCCTGAGCACAATGGCCCATGCCTTAGCTACAATGGCCCATGCCTTAGCCACAATGACCCATGTCTTAGCCACAATGGCCCATGCCTGAGCAAAATGGCCCATGCCTTAGCATAATGGCCCATGCTTTAGCTACAATGGCCCATGACTTAGCCACAACGACCCATGCCTTAGCCACAATGACCCATGTCTTAGTCACAATGGCCCATGCCTTAGCCACAAAGACCCATGCCTTATCCACAATGGCCTATGCCTTAGCCCGCAGCCAGAATGGCCCATGTCTTAGCTACAATGGCCCATGCCTTAGCCACAATACCCATGCCTTATCAACAATAACCCATATCTTAGCTACAATGGTCCATGCCTTAGCCACAATGCCCATGAATTTTCCACAATGACCCATGTCTTAGCCACAATGGCCCATGCCTTAGCACAATGGCCCATGCCTTAGTTACAATGATCCATGCCTTAGCCACAATGACCCATGCCTTAGCCACAATGACCCATGTCTTATCCACAATGACCCATGTCTTAGCGACAATGGCCCATGCCTTAACACAATGGCCCATACCTTAGCCACAATGGCCCACGCGTTAACACAATTGCCCATACCTTAGCCACAATGACCCATGCCTTAGCCACAATGACCCATGTCTTATCCACAATTGCCCATACCTTAGCCACAATGACCCATGCCTTAGCCACAATGACCCATGTCTTATCCACAATGACCCATGCCTTAGCCACAATGGCCCATGCCTTAGAACAATGGCCCATGCCTTAGCTGCAATGGCCCATGCCTTAGCCACAATGACCCATGTCTTAGCCACAATGGCCCATGCCTTAGCACAATGGGCCATGCCTTAGCCACAATGGCCCATGCCTAAAGTACAATGGCCCATGCCTTAGGTACAATGGCCCATGCCTAAGGTACAATGGCCCATGCCTTAGGTACAATGGCCCATGCCTTAGGTACAATGGCCCATGCCTTAGTTTAAATTGCCCATGCTTAAGCTACAATGGCACATGCCTTAGCCACAAATACCCATGGTTAAGGTACAATGGCCCATGCCTAAGGTACAATGGCCCATGCCTTAGCAGAATGGCCCATGCCTAGCCCCGCAAGCATAATGGCCCATGCTTTCGTTAAAATAGCCCATGTCTTAGCCACAATCACCCATTTTTAGCCACAATGGCCCATACCTTAGCCACAAAGTTCCATGCGTTATCCACAATGGCCCATGCCTTATCCAGAATGGCCCATGCCTTAGCCCGCAGCCAATATGGCCTATGCCTTATCCACAATGGCCCATGTCTTAGCTACAATGGCCCATGTCTTAGCCACACGGGCCCATGCCTTAGCCAAAATGGCCCATGCCTTAGCACAAGAGCCCATGCCTTAGCCACAATGGCCCATGCCTAAGACGCAATGGCCCTTCCCTTCGCTAAATGCCCAAGTCTTAGCTACAATGGCCCATGCCTTAGCTACAATGGCCCATGCCTTAGCCACAATGACCCATACCTTAGCCACAATGACCCATGTCTTATCCACAATGACCCATGTCTTAGCCATAATGGCCCATGCCTTAAAACAATGGCCCATACCTTAGCCACAATGGTCCATGCCTTAACACAATTGCCCATACCTTAGCCACAATGACCCATGCCTTAGCCACGATGACTCATGTCTTATCCACAATTGCCCATACCTTAGCCACAATGACCCATGCCTTAGCCACAATGGCACATGCCTTAGCCACAATGAAAAATGCCTAAGGTACAATGGCCCATGCCTTACCTACAATGGCCCATGCCTTAGCTACAATGGCCCATGCCTTAGAAGAATGGCCCATGCTTTCGTGAAAATAGCCCATGCCTTAGCCACAATGGCCCATACCTTAGCCACAAGGACCCATGCCTTATCCACAATGGCCCATGCCTTAGCCCGAAGCCAATATGGCCCATGTCTTAGCTGGAATGGCCCATGCTTTATCCACAATGGCCCATGCCTTAGCAGAATGGCCCATGTCTAACCTACAAGCATAATGGCCCATGCTTTCGTGAAAATAGCCCATGCCTTAGCCACAAGGACCCATGTCTTAGCCACAATCGCCCATACCTTAGCCAAAAGGACCCATGCCTTATCCACAATGGCCCATGCCTTATTCACAATGGCCCATGCCTTAGACCTCAGCCAATATGGCCCATGCTATAGCTACAATGGCCCATGCCTTATCCACAATGGCCCATGCCTTAGCTACAATGGCCCATGCCTTAGCCACAATGGCCCATGCCTTAGCCACAATGGCCCATGTCTTAGCCACAATGGCCCATGCCTTAGCCACAAAGACCCATGCCTTATCCACAATGGCCCATGCCTTAGCCCGCAGCCAATATGGCCCATGTCTTAGCCACAATGACCCATGTCTTAGCCACAATGGCCCATGCCTGAGCACAATGGCCCATGCCTTAGCACAATGACCCATGCTTTAGCTACAATGGCCCATGACTTAGCCACAATGACCCATGCCTTAGCCACAATGACCCATGTCTTAGTCACAATGGCCCATGCGTTAGCCATAAAGACCCATGCCTAATCCACAATGGCCTATGCCTTAGCCCGCAGCCAAGATGGCCTATGTCTTAGCTACAATGGCCCATGCCTTAGCCACAATGCCCATGCCTTATCAACAATGACCCATATCTTAGCTACAATGGCCCATGCTTTAGCCACAATGCCCATGAATTTTCCACAATGACCCATGTCTTAGCCACAATGGCCCATGCCTTAGCCACAATGGCCCATGCTTGAGCACAATGGCCCATGCCTTAGCACAATGGCCCATGCCTTAGCTACAATGGCCCATGCCTTAGCCACAATGACCCATGCATTATCCACAATGACCCATGACTTAGCCACAATGACCCATGACTTAGCCACAACGGCCCATGCCTAAGGTACAATGGCCCATGTCTTAGCTACAATGGCAAATGCCTTAGCCTAAATGGCCTATGCTTTAGCTACAATGGGACATGCCTTAGCCACAAATACCCATGCTTAAGGTACAATGGCCCATGCTTTAGCCACAATGACCCATGTCTTAGCCACAATGGCCCATACCTAGCCCGCAAGCATAATGACCCATGCTTTCGTGAAAATAGCCCATGCCTTAGCCACAATGACCCATGCCTTAGCCACAAAGACCCATGCCTTAGCCACAAAGACCCATGCCTTAGCCACAAAGACCCATGCCTTAGCCACAAAGACCCATGCCTTATCGACAATGGCCTATGCCTTAGCCCGCAGCCAATATGGCCCATTTCTTAGCTACAATGGCGTATGCCTTAGCCACAATACCCATGCCTTATAAACAATGACCCATACCTTAGCTACAATGGCCCATGCCTTAGCCACAATGACCATGAATTTTCCACAATGACCCATGTCTTAGCCACAAAGACCCATGCCTAAGGTACAGTGGCCCATGCCTTAGCCACAATGATCCATGTCTTAGCCGCAATGGCCCGAACCTTAGCCACAAAGACCCATGCCTTATCCACAATGGCCCATGCCTTAGCCCGCAGCCAATATGGCCCATGTTTTAGCTGCAATGGTCCATGCGTTAGCCACAATGACCCATGCCTTACCGGAATGGCCCATGCCTAACCCGCAAGCATAATGACCCATGCTTTCGTGAAAATAGCCCATGCCTTAGCCACAAAGACCCATGTCTTAGTCACAATGGCCCATGCCTTATCCACAATGACTCATGCCTTATCCACAATGCCCATGCCTTATCAACAATGACCCATATCTTAGCTACAATGGCCCATGCTTTAGCCACAATGCCCATGAATTTTCCACAAAGACCCATGTCTTAGCCACAATGGCCCATGCCTTAGCCACAAAGACCCATGCCTTATCCACAATGGCCCATGCCTTAGCCCGCAGCCAATATGGCCCATGTCTTAGCTACAATGGCCCATGCCTTAGCCACAATGCCCATGCCTTATCAACAATGACCCATATCTTAGCTACAATGGCCCATGCTTTAGCCACATTGCCCATGAATTTTCCACAATGACCCATGCCTTAGCCTAAATGGCCCATGCTTTAGCTACAATGGCACATGCCTTAGCCACAATACCCATGCTTTATCAACAATGACCAATATCTTTGCTACAATGGCCTATTCCTTAGCCACAATGGCCCATGCCTTAACACAATTGCCCATACCTTAGCCATAATGGCCCATGCCGAAGGCGCAATGACCCATGACTTAGCCACAATAGCCCATGCCTAAGGTACAATGGCCCATGCCTTAGGTAAAATGACCAATGCTTTAGCTACAATGGCCCATGCTTTAGCTACAATGGCACATGCCTTAGCCACAAATACCCATGCCTAAGGTACAGTGGCCCATGCTTTAGCCACAATGACCCATGTTTGAGCCGCAATGGCGCGAACCTTAGACACAAAGACACATGCCTTATCCACAATGGCTCATGCCTTAGCCCGCAGCCAATATGGCCCATGTCTTAGCTGAAATGGCCCATCCCTTAGCCACAATCGCCTATGCCTTAGCAGAATGGCCCATGCCTAACCTACAAGCATAATGGCCCATGCTTTCGTGAAAATAGCCCATGCCTTAGCCACAAGGACCCATGTCTTAGCCACAATCGCCCATGCCTTAGCCACAATGGCCCATACCTTAGCCACAAAGACCCATGCCTTATCCACAATGGCCTATGCCTTATCCACATTGGCCCATGATTTAGCCCGCAGCCAATAAGGCCTATGCCTTATCCACAATGACCCATGCCTTATCCACAATGGCCCATGCCTTATCCACAATGGCCCATGCCTTAGACCTCAGCCAATATGGCCCATGCTATAGCTACAATGGCCCATGCCTAGCCCGCAAGCATAATGGCCCATGCTTTCGTGAAAATAGCCCATGCCTTAGCCACAATGACCCATGTCTTAGTCACAATGGCCCATGCCTTAGCCACAAATGCCCATGCCTTATCCACAATTGCCTATGCCTTAGCCCGCAGCCAATATGGCCCATGTCTTAGCTACAATGGCCCATGCCTGAGCACAATGGCCCATGTCTTAGCACAATGGCCCATGCCTTAGCTACAATGGCCCATGACTTAGCCACAATGACCCATGTCTTATCCACAATGACCCATGCCTTAGCCACAATGGCCCATGCCTTAGCACAATGGCCCATGCCGAAGGCGCAATGACCCATGACTTAGCCACAACGGCCCATGCCTAAGGTACAATGGCCCATGTCTTAGCTACAATGGCCCATGCCTTAGCCTAAATGGCCCATGCTTTAGCCACAATGGCACATGCCTTAACCACAAATACCCATGTCTTAGCTACAATGGCTCATGCCTTAGCCACAATGCCCATGAATTTTCCACAATGACCCATGTCTTAGCCACAATGGCCCATGCCTTAGCCACAATGGCCCATTCCTGAGCACAATGGCCCATGCCTTAGCACAATGGCCCATGCCTTAGCCACAATGGCCCATGCCTTAGCCACAATGACCCATGCCTTAGCCACATTGACCCATGTCTTATCCATAATGACCCATGCCTTAGCCGCAATGGCCCATGCCTTAGCACAATGGCCCATGCCTTAGCCACAATGGCCCATGCCTTAGGACAATGGCCCATGCCTTAGCCCGCATCCAATATGGCCATGACTTAGCCACAACGGCCCATGCCTAAGGTACAATGGCCCATGTCTTAGCTACAATGGCCCATGCCTTAGCCTAAATGGTCCATGCTTTAGCTACAATGGCTCATGCCTTAGCCACAATGCCCATGAATTTTCCACAATGACCCATGTCTTAGCCACAATGGCCCATGCCTTAGCCACAATGGCCCATGCCTGAGCACAATGGCCCATGCCTTAGCACAATGGCCCATGCCTTAGCCACAATGGCCCATGCCTAAGGCGCAATGGCCCATGCCTTAGCCACAATGACCCATGCTTCAGCTACAATGGCACATGCCTTAGCCACAAATACCCATGCCAATATGGCCCATGTCTTAGCCACAATGCCCATGCCTTATCAACAATGACCCATATCTTAGCTACAATGGCCCATGCTTTAGCCACAATGCCCCATGCTTTAGCCACAATGCCCATGATCTTTCCACAATGACCCATGTCTTAGCCACAATGGCCCATGCCTTATCCACACCTTCTCTCACCCTCACATACACACACACTTTTTCTCCCCTCACATACACACACAGCTCTTCTCGTCTCACATACATACACATCTTTTCTACCCTCACATACACACACACCTTTTCTCCCCCTCACACACACACACACCTTTTCTCCCCTCACATACACACACAGCTCTTCTCCCCTCACATACACACACAGCTCTTCTCCCCTCACATACACACACACCTTCTCTCCTCACATACACACACACCTTCTCTCCTCACATACACACACACACCTTTTCTCCCCCTCACACACACACACCTTTTCTCCCCTCACATACACACACAGCTCTTCTCCCCTCACATACACACACACCTTCTCTCCTCACATACACACACACCTTCTCTCCTCACATACACACACACCTTTTCTCCCCCTCACACACACACACCTTTTCTCCCCTCACATACACACACACCTTTTCTCCCCTCACATACACACACACCTTTTCTCCCCTCACATACACACACAGCTCTTCTCCCCTCACATACACACACAGCTCTTCTCCCCTCACATACACACACACCTTCTCTCCTCACATACACACACACCTTTTCTCCTCCTCACATACACACACACACCTTTTCTCCCCTCACATACACACACACCTTTTCTCCCCTCACATACACACACACCTTTTCTCCCCTCACATACACACACAGCTCTTCTCCCCTCACATACACACACACCTTTTCTCCCCTCACATATATACACACCTTTTCTCCCCTCACATATACACACACACACCTTTTTTCCCTCCCCCACACACACACTTTTTCTCCCCTCACATACACACACACACCTTTTCTCCCCTCACATACACACACAGCTCTTCTCCCCTCACATACACACACACCTTTTCTCCCCTCACATACACACACACCTTCTCTCCTCACATACACACACACCTTTTCTCCCCCTCACACACACACCTTTTCTCCCTTCACATACACACACACCTTTTCTCCCTTCACATACACACACACACACCTTTTCTCCCCCTCACACACACACCTTTTCTCTCCTCACATACACACAGCTCTTTTGCCCTCACATACACACACACCTTCTCTCCTCACATACACACACACCTTTTCTCCACCTCAAACACACACACACACCTTTTCTCCCCTCACATACACACACACCTTCTCTCCTCACATACACACACACCTTTTCTCTCCCTCACACACACACCTTTTCTCTCCCTCACACACACACACCTTCTCTCCTCACATACACACACACCTTCTCTCCTCACATACACACACACCTTCTCTCCTTACATACACACACACACCTTCTCCCCTCACATACACACACACAAACCTTCTCTCTTCACATACACACACCTTCTCTCCTCACATACACACACACCTTTTCTCCCCCTCACATACACACACAGCTCTTCTCCCCTCACTTACACACACAGCTCTTCTCCCCTCACTTACACACACACACCTTCTCTCCTCACATACACACACACCTTCTCTCCTCACATACACACACACCTTTTCTCCCCCTCACATACACACACAGCTCTTCTCCCCTCACATACACACACACACCTTCTCTCCTCACATACACACACACCTTCTCTCCTCACATACACACACACCTTCTCTCCTCACATACACACACACACCTTCTCTCCTCACATACACACACACCTTTTCTCCCCCTCTCACACACACACCTTTTCTCCCCTCACATACACACACAGCTCTTCTCCCCTCACATACACACACACCTTTTCTCCTCACATACACACACCTTCTCTCCTCACATACACACACACCTTTTCTCCTCACATACACACACACCTTTTCTCCCCTCACATACACACACAGCTCTTTTCGCCTCACATACACACATATCTTTTCCCCCCTCACATACACACACACCTTTTTTACCCCTCACACACACACCTTTTCTCCCCCTCACACACACACACACCTTTTCTCCCCTCACATACACACACAGCTCTTCTCCCCTCACATACACACACACCTTCTCTCCTCACATACATACACCTTCTCTCCTAACATACACACACACCTTTTCTCCCCTCACATACACACATCTTTCCGTTCATTGTGTCTCCCTTGATATTGCGTTGAGCAATAAATTGTTTACACTAAATAAGTTAATTTTCTCAAATCTAGCGCAAGTGACACATTAGTAATTAGTGAAGGAAAATATATTTTTCCACGGATTTATCATGAGTTTGAATACTGCCTCCTCTCTAATTTTCAATGAACTGAAACGTGTGTCGTCTCTCTCTGTCTGTGTGTGTGTGTGTCTCTCTCTCTATCTCTCTTTCTCTCTCTCTCTCTGTCTCTCTATCTCTCTCTCTCTCTCTATCTGTGTGTGTCTCTCTTTCTCTCTCTCTCTCTTTCTCTCTCTCTCTCTGTCTGTGTCTTTCTCTCTCTCTCTCTCTGTCTGTCTGTCTGTCTCTCTGTCTGTCTCTCTGTCTCTCTCTCTGTCTCTGTCTCTGTCTCTCTTTGTCTCTCTGTCTGTCTGTCTGTCTCTGTCTCTCTTTCTCTCTCTCTGTCTGTCTGTCTCTGTCTCTGTCTCTGTCTCTCTCTCTCTCTCTCTCTCTCTCTCTCTCTCTCTCTCGCTCTTTTTAACCAAACCTGCTTATGTGATAATTTTTATTATTTTTATCTTGAGCGTGGTACATCATGATGACGATATCCTAAACAAGATTCTTTGTTGTTGTTGTTGTTGTTGTTGCTGGTGTTATATTTTCAAACTTAAACACTATCTCTAATTCAAACGCAAAAGCCGTTATTTTTTTTTATTTAATGATTCTCTTTACTGATTATCTTTTACAATACCGTGTAAATTTACATTTGCAAAAAAAAATCAGCTGACTTGTGTACAAGGATTTTAGATTCGCTTTTGTATGAAAAAAAATTTCAGCCGTGATGTAGGTTGTTCAAAGTTTAAAAACAGTTCCAGGATCCACCGCTTTCCAGCTATTCTCCTCCGCTTTGCTCCTCCTCCCTACAACTTGCGGTACCATTCTTAGCTTTCAGCTCGACTCCTCAATCTTTCCATTACTATTGCTGCGCTACCTTTGCAATTCCTCCTCTGTCAATTCCTTTTACATTGGCAAAGACCTTCTCTAACCTTTTCGCATCTCTTACTTTCGAAATTTTCTTCTCTCTCTTCAATTTTCAATGTTTACTTGTTTCCAGCTACTTCTTGAGCATCAACTCTTCTCTAAATCTTTTCGTTTTAATTCTTTTCCAGTTCATTTTCCCTCTCCATATTTTGTTGGTTTCAGTTGCACTTTGCCTCCTTTGCCTTCTTTTCCCTTAGGTTCCATCAATGTCTGCCTCTCCGATGGTTTTCAACCCTTCTCTTCATTTTCCTGCTATCCAGGTTTTCAGCCCTTCCTTTCATTTTCCTGCCATCCATGTTTTCAGCCTTTCTCTTCATTTTCCTTCTATCCATGTTTTCAGCACTTCTCTTCATTTTCCTGCTATCCATGTTTTTAGCCCTTCTCTTCATTTTCCTGCCATCCATGTTTTCAGCCCTTCTCTTTATTTTTCTGCTATCCATGTCTTCAGCCCTTCTCTTCATTTTCCTGCTATCCATGTTTTCCTGCTATCCATGTTTTCAGCCCTTCTCTTTATTTTCCTGCTATCCATGTCTTCAGCCCTTCTCTTCATTTTCCTGCTATCCATGTTTTCAGCCCTTCTCTTCATTTTTCTGCCATCCATGTCTTCAGCCCTTCTCTTCATTTTCCTGCCATCCATGTTTTCAGCCCTTCTCTTCATTTTTCTGCTGTCCAGGTTTTCAGCCCTTCTCTTCATTTTCCTGCTATCCATGTTTTCAGCCCTTCTCTTCATTTTCCTGCTATCCATGTTTTCAGCCCTTCTCTTTATTTTCCTGCTATCCATGTTTTCAGCCCTTCTCTTCATTTTCCTGCTATCCATGTTTTCAGCCCTTCTCTTCATTTTTCTGCCATCCATGTCTTCAGCCCTTCTCTTCATTTTCCTGCTATCCATGTTTTCAGCCCTTCTCTTCATTTTTCTGCTATCCATGTTTTCAGCCCTTCTCTTCATTTTCCTGCTATCCATGTTTTCAGCCCTTCTCTTCATTTTTCTGCCATCCATGTCTTCAGCCCTTCTCTTCATTTTCCTGCCATCCATGTTTTCAGCCCTTCTCTTCATTTTTCTGCTGTCCAGGTTTTCAGCCCTTCTCTTCATTTTCCTGCTATCCATGTTTTCTGCCCTTCTCTTTATTTTCCTGCTATCCATGTTTTTTAGCCCTTCTCTTCATTTTCCTGCTATCCATGTTTTCTGCCCTTCTCTTCATTTTCCTGCTATCCAGGTTTTCTTTTTCTCTTTACCTTTCCGTGGACTGACAGTTCTTCTCTGCACCTATCCTCCTATCCAGTCTTTCTATTCCCATCTATCCCTTTGTCTGTCATCCCTCTCCTCCTATCCAGTCTTTCTCTCCCTGTCTGTGTCTCCTGTGACTTTCAACTCTTCTCATCTTTCCTTTCATCCAGTGCTTTTCCTGTCTATCACCTCTCACGCAACTTTCAGCTTTTCTCCTCATCTTTCCTTCTATCTACTCTTTCTGTTCCTGTCTACCACTCCAGTGACTTTCAGCCCTTCTCAACTTTCCTCCTATCCATTCTTTCTTTTCCTGTCTGCCTCTTTGCTGACTTTCAACCATTCTTCTCTCTTTCCTTCCATCCAGTCTTTCTTTTCCAGCCTATCTCTTCGTTGATTTTCAGCCCTTCTATCTTATCTTTTATCTAGTCTTTTTTTTCTTTTTTTTTCCTGTCGATCTCTCTTGTGGCTTTCAGCCCTTCTCTTCACTTTCCCTCCTATCAGACGCACCAGATGGTCATGACCGCAGAGGGTCGCACTGACAGAACGGAGGTGCGATGTTCGAGTCCCGACCTGACCTATCTGGAGTCTGGAGCCTGACCGTCTCTGTGACTGTAGAGGTTACAATGACATGGCACTGAGTCATTGCCTCTAGGTTTGTGAATAGGCAGGGGTTGCATTGACATAGCACTAAGTCAATGCCTCTGGGTTTCTGAATCATCGCAGGTTGCATTGACATAGCACTTAGTCAATGCCTCTGGGTTTCTGAATCATCTCAGGTTGCAGTGACATTGCATTTGTTCGTTGTAACTGGCATTGTGAAAAAAAGCAGAGGTTGCGATGGCATTGCACTTAGCCATTGCCTCTGGCTCTGCAAACAGGCGGAGGTTGCAATGACATTGCACTTAGTCATTGCCTCTGAGTTTGCAGCTGAACGCACAAGTTGCGGCCCTGAAAGGCATGTAGCCTCAAGAGGGTGCAGGATCAGAAACCAAAAAAATCACTGAATGGCTCTCAAGTCTTCTCTTTATTTTTGTCCATTCCTTTTTCTCTCTGTTTTTCTCGAGCTTTTTTTTTTCTCCTACCCACTTCTCTGACTCTTCCCTTCCTTTTCTTCCTACCCACTTTTCCTCTGACCCTTCTCTTTCCTTTTCCTCTTATCCCTCGTACTTTTCCTCCTACCCACTTTTCCTCTGACCCTTATTTTTCCTTTTCCTCTGACCCTTATTTTTCTTTTCCTCCTACTCGCTTTTTCTCTGACTCTTTTCTTCTCTTCCCTCCTTCCTATGGCTTAATTTTCTTTCTGTCCTCACATCTATGGCATCCAGCCCTTTACTTCTTTTTTTCCTCCTATCCGGCGGCATGTTTTTCTTCCTTCGTCTTTCATCTTTCAAATGGCTGCAATTAATCTTTGCTTTCCTCGATTGTGTGGTCTTCAGTTTCCTCGGTGACCTCCAGTTTCCTCGGTGATCTCCAGTTTCCTCGGTGACCTCCAGCTTCCTCGGTGACCTTCAGTATTTATATAACTCATTTTTCGTCTATCTGATGCCTTCGTTTAGTTCACTTCTGTTTTTCTCTAATCGGTGTCCTTTCCCACTTATGTGATGGTCTCTATACCTTTTCTTTCTTATTTCCATTTTTCTTAGTCCTTTCTTATTCCGACGGCCTCAACTTGTTAATCTCTGTTTTCCTCACATTCATGGCCGCTAGCCATTAATTTTCCTACTTTGTCCTCCTACTCGATGATCTCTATCTCTTCTTCTCAGTTTTTCTCTAATAGCTCTGTTGAATTTTTGTTGTATACTTTGTTGCATCAAATCTAAGATTATTCCATACCTAAAACATTTTTAAAAAATTTAATCTAAATAGTTTTGCTTAAAAAGATTTTGTAATCGCGACATAATATAGATTGCTTTCAATTTTTCTTCTCTCGAGGCGATATTAAAAGATCAAATTCAGCTAATATTTCAATAGGCCTACTATAGAATGATCTATTGCTAGTCCTTGCTGCCTCGTCCATTTCAGACAACTAAGGTACCAGACTCGATAAACATACCCGTTTTTTGCGCTTTACGTGATTCGCTTCAAGACTTAATAAGGTTCCAGCCATGACCTAAATCTCGAAGCTGTGAAGTGATAACTTGAGGAGGTTTAGGCATGTAAAAGCAATCAACTTGTCAATCTACAGGGTCAAACACTTGGCTGATTCTTGTTTACATTGATACACGGCTTTGTGAATTGGGAAATAATCATGCAACAGCCGTGGAGTTAGCCGAAAGTCAATGGGAGTTTTCTTTTAGGAAATATCTCGGGAGATTTCTATCATACATATTATGTGATATAAATCACATTGAAACTGACATTTCAGATAACAATCGTTTATCTAATTAACTAACAACTAAAAAAAAAGGCCTGACAGTGGACGAAGAGTTGTGGTCGATGTGACTTGTCGACCCCGCTCCTCGGATAGTCAAACAATTCACGAACAACGAGTGGAATCACTTTTTTTTATCTCGGTGTAATACTATGTAAAAAAGGGTCATGAATCTGGTTTTTAAAATCATGCAAGTTAAGACTCTATATCTTTTAATTCTTGGCTCAATATCGCAATTTTCTTTGATAAGGTAGACATTAGAAGCTGATTATGCACTGAGTTTCATCATTTTGAGTAAAATTAATGAAGACTGCATCCTCTTGTGAAAATATCGCTTGAAAATGTTACTCGCGAATACTCGACCAGAGAATGGTGGCTAAGGGAATAGAGCACTCATCCTGATATCTACACGAATGTCTTCGGCAGTTCGAGTCTCACACTGTCGGTATGAGAGTTTAAAGTCTCATCTTTTCAGCTCCCGCCATGCCCGACGGGGGCTTAGTTTTCACATGGTAAAAGGCCTGAGAACACCGTGTGGTGGATGGGTTTTGAAAATATTTAAACGTTACTTTTTGTTAGAAACAGATCGATATATTTTCCTTTATCTTTTTACAATATTTCCTACCCGCTCAATCATCTCCTCTCTCTCTCTCTCTCTCTCTCTCTCTCTCTCTCTCTCTCTCTCTCTCTCTCTCTCTCTCTCTCTGTCCATCTGTATACCTATCTCTTTCTTCCTCTCTCTTTTTCTCTTTTATTTCCCTTCTTTACATGTTTTTATCTCCCTTTATCAGGTCCTGGGTATTGCCGACCCAAAGTTTGCAAAAGGCCTAACCTCTCTGAGTGAGCCATGAAAGATACGGGAGGTGTCTAAAGCTCGAGTTGAGGACAGACGTTGTTGAAGCTGCCCCAAGACTCGCGGAAGGAAATGTTTATCGGCGACAGGTTTCCTACATCTAGATACTGAAATTTATGGCAACGTTGAACATTTGTTTGAACCACACGATTTTGATCATTCCTTAAAGCCTTGCAAAGAATCAAATTTTATAAATCAGTCTTTGACACGTAAATAAGCCTACCCTTATAAGTAGTAACTGTTGACCAATCTTCAAAGCTGGCTTTCGATCTATCCGTTTCTGTATAGCTACAGTTGTGTATATATAGTATGCTATCAACACTCAAAACAAATTATTACGGAGATCTTTTTATTCTTTGCTCTCTGGTCAGTTTAATTTTCGATCTCTCTTGATCTACTTTCTCGACTCCCAGCTCGACCTTGACCTTTCTATCGAAAGAGAAAGGTGAGTTATCTTGGACCAGCACTGAGTACTGATCTGATACTCACACGACCAGAAAAGCGCTTACAGATTCACAGCATATTACTGGAGGCTCGGGAGGAGAGAGTTTTGTGAGGAAACAATGCTTTGGTAGGTAAGTTGAGTTATTGTAAAATGAAAAAGAGAAAAAAGTTAAGTTAGAAAGCCATTATACGCTGTTTTCATTAAAAGAAAATTAATCTGGTACTTGCATCGGAAGTCGATAAAAATAGTAAAGCCAAATCAAACTTAAATCACTAATTTGATAATTTGAATAAGAGAGAATTTTTTTTCGAAAAAAAGAATTGGTATTCAGGCCGATCCAAATATATCACCTTTGAAAAATAGAAAATAATGGCTTTTAGTGGATGCTACCTATATTTTTTTCCTTTCCCGTTTCTTTTGAAGTTCTTTTTCTCCCCTTTTTTCGTCCCCAGGAGTTAATCTTGGGAATGCCTAGACAGCGCTAAGTTTGTAATTTGGCCTAATGCAGTGTTTCAGCAGGAGCTAAATCAGAGAGACATGACTAAAGCCCAAAAAAATAACCCAAGAGAACAGTTAGGGCATGTTTCTTTTTTGGTGCTTTGATTAAAGTAAGTTTACATGTTCAGTTTCTCTCTCCGCCTCTCTTTGTATGTTCCTGTCTTTACATTTTTTTTTTTTTTTGAAATTATCTATTTCTGTCATCTATCTTTGTATCATTCTCACTCACCTTACAATCCTCCTCTCTTTCTCTTCCAAAGGAATCTTTCGTCTATATTGTCCTCTCCCACTCTTTTAACCACCTCCCCCCCCCAATTTACTCCCACTCTCACTCTCACTTTCTGGGTCTCTCTCTCTCTCTCTCTCTCTCTCTCTCTCTCTCTCTCTCTCTCTCTCTCTCTCTCTCTCTCTCTCTCTCTCTCTCTCTCTCTCTCTCTCTCTCTCTCTCTCTCTCTCTCTCTCTCTCTCTCTCTCTCTCTCGTTTATTTTTCCCTTCTGCGTTATGTCTCTCCATGACTGATTCTCAGAATGAACGTCTATGTGACCAAGCTGAGTTCCAACCTTTATGTCTACGAATTGCGAGTAAGCATACGGCTCAAACTCTGTATCGACAATTGCAGGGATCTAATTCGTACTCAAATTCGAAAAATTAACTGAAATGTAGATGGTATTCTTAATTTTTTCATTAAAAAAGAATATAATGCTTGACAGTACTTCAAGTGCACAACTATATTTAATTGAAATCACATGCATATTCAATAAAACTACTTTTTTGTATTGGTACATGATATTATATTACATTTATACAATATGGAATATAAGATCATTTTCTTTAGTTTTATCAAGAAATGGTGCGAACGTTAATTCTCAACATGGATCCAGAGCAACTTTTTAAGCTCCTGAACCCTTTGACAATTTCTAGCATCCTACAAATCGACGTGTTCCTCGACACAGGGACTGGTGGTGAATACTGTTAAGCACGACCAGTAACATGGTCTATGCTCTGACACGGAATGTTGTGACGAATGACTTAGTGAGTAAAACCCAGACAATCTCCAATAATTTTAGAACCTCCAATTTTTCCATTGCTTTAAAGAAAAACTGACCCTTGACATCGTTACAAGAACTAATCGCGTGACAAAGCAAGTGTGATGAAGCCGTTAGACAGTTAATCAATTAATCGTTAATCGTTATGTGAGAATTGTTACACTGTTTTTTTTTTCCCTCTCAGGTGATACCGTGCAGATGTTGTCGAGGTTCACGGAATGTCTTCCCGCTACACTCACCATCGAGCTGCAAAATGGAATGGCGTCTCAATTAGGATGGATCTTGAATAGATAAGCCATGTTCAGATGTGGATTCTGCGGACTTTAATATAATCATATATTGATGGAATTCCTATAGGATGAAGAGATGAGTCTGTTCAGCTCTGATTTGCCCGACGGAGGCTTATCTGTTCTGCTTTGTACTGCCCGACGTAGGCTCAAGTTTGCCCTCGCAAAGGGAGGCTAATGTGTTCCGTTTAACAAATGAATGCCCGACGGAGGCTAAATTTTGTGCTGGCCAACAAAATGCTCTAGTTTGCAATACCAGAGAAATGTAATTTTTCAGCATTCGTAATGGCTGACGGTAGCAAATTTTGTCATGCTTGAAGGAGGCTTATCTGTTTAGCTCTTCAGTGCTTGACGTGGACTCAAGTCCAAGAGATGGCTTTATTTGATAAAATTTGCTTTCAGGCGGACATATTTTTTATATCTAAGAACATTTATCGTCTTTCCCCCCAATCTATTATGTAAAATTTGTATCAGCGGAGAGATAACAATATATAAACCTCGTAGAAAATCTGAATATTATGAGTGCTTTATAGGTTTACGGATTGAATCTTTGACTTTGGGCAAATTTCCACGGAGGCTTTTTAGTTCTTGTAACCTTCTTTTCGGATTTTTTTTTCAGCTGTATATCACTGTTTTTTTATTGCCTCATTCTCAGCGGATCAATATATTTTTTTTTTCCAATCTCAAAATTTTTCGATTCGAATCATTCAAATTTCTGTGGGTTACTTGTGATCTCTTAAATACATCATTGTTGCGAGTTTAAAACCACTCAGTCTATTAAACTTCTGATTTCTGATCCTTCAATAGTAGGCTCATTGTGTAGGTTACTGTTAATGCATAGATGTTCAATGTTTTTTTTTTTTTTTTTTTTTTTTTTGAAACAGCCGGAGTTGACAAGCCTTCACTTTTTTGCTCAATTTTGAAACAGTTATCAACTTTAGAGACATTGCTATCTCGACATATTCATGCCTTTAAAGGCAGAGAACATTAATATAATAATCATCGACAGACCAGGCGCATCTGTTATTAGCTTCACCATTGTATTGTCACTGCTCTTTAATTTTTTTTTTTTGTGCGTATGCTTAACAGCACGTTACTAACCTCCACTCCAGCTTATCTTAATACAACAGTGATCCTGGAAAGAAGCGCCCGTTAGAAAAAAAAATCATATTGACTTTAACCACGATTTAAAGGAAGTACAAGTTTACATTTTTATAAATAGTGTTTTAGTTGAAGGCTGAGTGAACGAATGCGTAGGAAGAGATAAGAAAAAAAAGATAAAGAAAGAAGGGGTGTGTGTGTGTGGGGCGGGGGGGGGGAGGGGGGGAGGGAGTGAAGCGTCTTGTGTCTATAATTTTTTCATTAGGTCAGTTTCACTAGCTTTTCATCTTGCGAGTCTTAAGCGGTTTGGATGGGGCAGTAGGCCCATTTTGTCCGTTCTCACATTATTGTCCTGATTCCAAGGTTTGGTTTCAACGTGCAAACTAGAATGGTTTTTCAGTTGACACGTCATTTTTCTGATCAATATCTACATCTTTCTCCAGCGTTCCTTTGTGTGTATCCTTTTTTTTTTTTTTTAAATCATTTTAACAATTAAGTGTTTTCATGAAATAGGTCTGAAAGTAAAGGCGAGAAAAAAAAGGAAGATTATATTTCCTTTTTTTAAAAACTATTATCTATTTCCGTCATCTATCTTTGTACCATTGTCCCTCACCTTGCACTCCTCCTCTCTTTCTTTCCTTATCTTCCGTCTTTATTGTTCTCTCCCACTCTTTCAATAGCTCAAACTCTAACTCTCTCTCTTTGGGTCTTTCTTTCTCTCTCGCTTTTTTTTTTTTTATTTCTCCATGACTGATTTTCAAAAAGAACGTATATTATGTGACCACGCTAAGTTCCATTTGTGGCTTGACGGAACGTAGCAGTCTCCTTGCAGAATTTTTTTTTTCGTAAAAACTTGTGGGAACGTAAGACTAATCAAAGAAAGCATTTATATTGCTGCTACTCTAGAGGTAATTTTCTGGGTCTAACACACTGATAGTGAAGGAGCTTGGATGAAAAAAGGGATAAAATGATAAGTCGGACGGGTTTGTTTTCCAAGAAATGTGTTTTTATTGCCATTCATTTCATTTATAATCAGAAATTAGAGTGACAGCAGTTGGATGAAAATAGAAATAAATATGATGAGCAGGACAGGTTAAATGTTTTCGAAGAAATGCATTTTTATTGTCATTCATTTCATTTATCATCAGAAATTGGAGTGATAGCAGTAGTTTTGTGATAAATCTACACATAATCAACAAAAGTTCTATGTCTTCTCTTTGTTGGGTTCGAGGATAGTCGATGAGGAATTCCCCGTGTTTACTGCGTATTCCCTGTTTTATCGGAGAAATACAAGTCTGTAATGATTTCGTGTTTAAGACGTATCGTATTATGAGACTGATACAGAAATTAACGTTGTATAATTTCCTCACTACTGATAGTCTACATTCTTCTTCTGACACTGTATCTTTTCTGTAACTGTAACTTTTAACCTAAACTAATTTCTTCTTTTTCTAGTTGATACAGCTGCATGGTAAAATTTCATTTGGAAATTCACAGAATTTGCTCAGGGCCCAAACTTTGGCGGCGTTTTTACTTAAATATCAAGAGTACAAGAATACTTAAAAAAAACTCCTAAATTGCACGGATTTATAGCTGAAATTTATATTGTTCAAATGCCTTTATATCTAAATTGATTTTGCGTTGATCAATTTGTAGATCCGAATGGAAGGTCTGATTGTTGAAACTAGTTGAATTAATATCCTGAAATATTCTGAAGCGAAAACTGAAATCAATATATTGAGCATCGCTTCTTATGTTTCGCTATCGACTTTGTCACATTTCAACTTACTTTCTTCTGAGTCTATGTATGTGTGTATGTTTTTCGATATCCCAATTTGTTTCATAGGTTCTACAAGTTACTCTTTTCCACTTGCATTAACCGTTTTATAATCATTGAAAATCTTTATCAACGACCGGGTCGATTGAACATCCGCCGAAACTGCTATATGTGGGGAGAGATGAAAAGGGTGGGAAGGGGGAAGAGGGAGGGAAGAAGGGGGAAGAGGGAGGGGAGAAGAAGGAAGAGGGAGGGGAGAAGGGGGAAGAGGGAGGGGAGAAGGGGAAAGGGAGAGGGGAAAGAGGGAGGGAGAAGGGGGAAGAGGGAGGGAAGAAGGGAGAGGGGAAAGAGGGAGGGGAGAAGGGGGAAGAGGGAGGGAAGAAGGGGGAAGAGGGAGGGAAGAAGGGAGAGGTGAAAGAGGGAGGGGAGAAGGGGGAAGAGGGAGGGAAGAAGGGAGAGGGGAAAGAGGGAGGGAAGAAGGGAGAGGGGAAAGAGGGAGGGGAGAAGGGAGAGGGGAAAGAGGGAGGGGAGAAGGGAGAGGGGAAAGAGGGAGGGGGGAAGGGGGCGCGAAAGAAATTATAATCTCCTTGACGACGGCCAACAGTTCCCAGTTTTTGTCTCCATTGTTAGATTTTATAAGTTTAGGAATAAAAAAACAAAAAAAACCACCATCTTTAACTAACATTTTTCAACAGAAACGCATGTGTGATACAACCTTGAAATCGACGCTATGGTGCCGTTGTATAATTAACAATCTCTTTTTAATTTTAAACAACAAGTGCCGCCAGAGGCACACTGTGTGTAGATTGGTATAACGGTCTCACGGTCTCACCATCTCATTTCATTTCCGGCCTGCTTTGCTGGGGCTTTTCTTGATACCGGGTATGCAAAAGAAGCCTGCGTTCACCGTGGTGTGTACGGGATATGTTGTACAAACATGTAAGCATTGAATTTCAACTCTGGGTGCATTGGTTTATGTTCCATATTAATTTTTACTTGTTTTGAATAATTTTCGATTTGTAATTTGACATGCGCAATTAATTGTGCTCTAATGTCCTAGAAACAAAAAGACGAATTTAAATAGGTAAAAAATATTTAAAAAAAAAAAAAAAAAAAAAAAACCACCATTAACTGGGGACTAACTATTCAAATTTGTAACATTCCTCTGGGTCTATATTGAACGTTTCGTTGAATTCAGCCGCTGTCTTTTATTGATATAACTTTCTTCAAAGCAGTATTTAAATGAAAATTGATCATTTTTGTAAAAATCCATGTTCTGAATTCAATAGATCAAAACTCTGAGCGTGTAATGGAAAAAAAAAACCCACATCAAACCTTTTA
>JAWDGP010001225.1:22500-34580 GCA_033675545.1 Elysia crispata | reverse complement strand
AGTAGTAATAGCAGTGATAGTAGTATTAGTATTAGTAGTAGTAGTAGTAGTAGTAGCAGCAGCAGCAGCAGCAGCAGCAGCAGTAGTAGTAGTAGTAGTAGTAGTAGTAGTAGTAGTAGTAGTAGTAGTAGTAGTAGTAGTAGTAGTAGTAGTAGTAGTAGTAGTAGTAGTAGTAGTAGTAGTAGTAGTAGTAGTAGCAACAGCAGCAGAAGCAGCAGCAATAGCAGCAACGGCAGAAGCAGCAGCAGAAGCAGCAGCAGCAGCAGCAGCAGCAGCAGGAGCAGTAGTAGTAATAGTAGTAGTAGTAGTAGTAGTAGTAGTAGTAGTAGTAGTAGTAGTAGTAGTAGTAGTAGTAGTAGTAGTAGTAGTAGTAGTAGTAGTAGTAGTAGTAGTATTTTTTTATAATTATTATTATTACTATTAGTTTCCTTGTTTCACAATAATTTGTGTTTTTTCTATATTGGTCCCCTCCTTGTTAATGATTATTATGTGCTAAAGAGATAATGCAGTTGATAACTTACAACCGTTATGTGCAATTTTTGCGATCTTTTCTATTCCGACAGTTCTGAAGATGATGTGTGTGGTTAAAATCTTAGTGCTGTATTAATCACACTGGAACTCGGACCCAATAATACTGAACGAGGTGTGTTGACAAGTATCTTGAAATATATTCGATATACCACAATAACCTTCGTACTCACCGCATTATATGCTCTCCAGAAGTTTGTCCAGAACCCTGGCAGGTCTACTAAGTCTCCTGTTAAACT
Source organism: Elysia crispata (assembly GCA_033675545.1). Classification (NCBI taxonomy): domain Eukaryota; kingdom Metazoa; phylum Mollusca; class Gastropoda; family Plakobranchidae; genus Elysia; species Elysia crispata. The sequence goes on along the minus strand of JAWDGP010001225.1, from coordinate 33,813 downwards.
ACTGCTACTGGCACAGACATGGAGCATTGCTTATTTTGAATTTAAACTGATGGACAAATGGAACAGTGGATGACCTTATTTATACAGTCATAGTCTGCTACTAAATTGAATACAATTTACTATATTATTTTTTTTTCTTTTTTTGGCTTTTTTTCCCCTACGCGCTTTCTCAATCTCTCTCTCTCTCTCTCTCTCTCTCTCTCTCTCTCTCTCTCTCTCTCTCTCTCTCTCTCTTCTCTATTCTCTCTCTTACTGTCTCGCTTGTTGCAGTTTCTCCATGTCGCTATCTCTCTCTCTCTCTCTCTCTCTCACACACAGAAACATTTTCACACTCTCTCTCTCTCTCTCGCTCGTTTACTGTGTCTTTTTCTCTCGTCTCCTCTCATTTTTTAATACTTTTTTTATCTGTTTGTCCATTTCTAAACCAGCCTATTAATAAGTCTTACTCTGTAACTAATTCTGGTACTTCCTCTTTGATTTACTCTATCAATGCCCCCTCATTTTCAATCTATCTATGTTTTGTTTGACTTTGTTCTTTCATTTTCAAAACAATTTTTTTTTAATTTTTACAAGATGTTTCCATGGAAGTTTATTAGTCTTCATCTCTCTCCGACACATTAAAAAAATTAAAAGACAAGCGATGAAAATACTAATAAAAAGCCGATTTTCGAAGGACATCCAACATAGTATAGTTTATAACGATATAACATATATGTTCCATGTAAGGTTTCGCGAGAAAATTTGGCTTCCAATTAGAGCAGTATCGTAAAGCAAGGAAACTGATAACAATAAGGTTGTAACGGTGAAGGATAACTGGTAAATATTAATTCAAAGACAAGAAAGATAAAAACGACTATTTTCGGTAGAGGTTAGAAAACCACAGAATACAGAAACATCAGCAGAGAACATGGTTTAAAAAATGGAAGACCAGATCTATAGGCACTGGACCCAGAGCGTGCACATTGACGCATGTTCATTGAAGAATTAGAGATAGAATAAAAGATGTAACGAAAGGAAATACCCCCCCCCCCCATATATATATATATATATATATATATATATATACATAAAGATTCATTATACAGTCAGAATCCTTAAATGAAAAAGAGAGAGTGGTAAAGGGAGAGAGAGAAAGAGAGAAACACAGACAGAGACAGAGAGACAAGGAGAGGCAGAGACTGAAGAACATGTCGGCCGACGCATCAAAAAATCAACAGAGAAACAATTAAAATTCTAAAAAAAAATAGAATAAAACCAACGAACCCACTACACAATCTAACCAATCGGGTCATCCAATAGGAAACAGAACAGGAATGAAATAGAAAAAAAAATAAAACATAAAAGAAAAATTTTAATAAACAGTTAAAGTTCGCAAGACATCCAACACAGTATAATTTGCAATCACATAAAAGATTGCATGTAAAATTTTGTGAGAAAAACCTACCTTGAACACGTAAGTGGAGATAAATAGTATGAAGCAAAGGAGACTGATTCAACAATAGAGATCTGTAACGATCCAAATTTGGGGGAACTATTAGTTGAAAGACCAAACAGATGAAAACGACTATTTTCGAAACAGGATTGAAAATACAGTAATACAGAAACATCAACAGGAACAACTGCTTATATAGAAAGGGAAGACCAAACCAACCCATAGGCAGAGGTTATACTTTGGCGCATGCTTATTTTAAAATTAGAGAGAGAAAAAACATGAAAAGAAAAAAAGAAAGAAAGAAAGAAATATTTAAAAACATTTGTAAAGAAAAAAAGAACCATTGAGAGAGCGAAGAAGAAGAAGAAGAAGAAGAAGAAGGAAAAAATAAAGAGAGAGAGAGAGAGAGAGAGAGAGAGAGAGAGAGAGAGAGAGAGAGAGAGAGAGAGAGAGACATAATAAGTGAGATAGACAGCGTGAAAAAAAAACAAAAAAACGAGAAACAGAGGGAGACAGAAGGAATGATAGTTTAGAAGAAAAATAATCAGAAATAGAAAAAAAAAATAGCGACACATATTTAGAGCGAAATAAAGATTAATAAACTACCATGGACACATCTATTAGAAATGAGACAAAAACACAAAACAAATTCGATAATCATATTAAACAGGCAAAGGAATGCAGATAGATAGATAAACAGATAGATAGATAGATAGATAGAGATAGATAAATAGATAGAGAGAGAGAGAAGAAATGACAGCGAGCGAGTATAAGAGATTGAGAGAGCGTGGAAGGGAATTAACCCGTTAAAAGAAGAAAATGGGGACACACAGGTACGGAAAAGAGTGAACTATAGTCCACAGAATAATGAAAGACAGAAGCATTAAAAAAATGATCTTAAACATAATTTTATTTAAAGACAATAAACTGTTCGGGGAAAGTAATTCCGTATTATGTGCTCCAGGTTTAGCCATTGGGATGGTGGCGGGAAAAAGAGGTATAAAAGCATTAAAATATGAGTTCATTTTTACCTATTTCATGGACCCTTTCTTTTTTTGTTTTCATTTTGTTCCAAAGCACTACCATATAGGAAAAGAAAAAGCAGGGGCAGAATACAGTCATGTCGGCCGACGCATAAAAAAATATAAAACGAGCAATGACTTAAAGAACGGTAATGAGAAAGAAAAAAAGGAAATAGCGGCACACAGTTAGAAAGGAATGCACACACAAGGTTTGCAAAAAAAATTTATGGGGGAGAGAGAGAGAGAGAGAGAGAGAGAGAGAGAGATAAAGGGAGAGGAGAAAAGGCACACAGAAGAGAAGAGGGAGAGAGAGATATAGAGAAAGAGAGAGAGAAAGGAAAAAGGAAAAAGAAAGATTTAGGGTCACAAAGGTCTAGAGAAAGGGTGGGTTTGATACAAACATAGACAGACGAATAAATAAAGTATTATTATCAAAATTCATACATCAAATGTAAGGATTGAGAGAGAGAGAGAGCGAGAGAGAGAGAGAGAGAGAAAGAGAGGGACCGACAGACAGACAGAAAGACAGATAGACAAACAGACGGAGTGAGAACGAAAGAGGAAGAAATATCAAAATAAGATAGAAGAAAAGACGACACAAAGTTACTGAGGAATACTGATCGATATACGGATTAAGATGAGACAACAAAGTTAAAAAAAATATATATATATATATTTATTTAAAAAAATGGACTAGATGCACACAGTAGAGAGAGAGAGAGAGAGAGAGAGAGAGAGAGAGAGAGAGAGAGAGAGAGAGAGAGAGAGAGAGAGAGCGAAACGCAGTGATGCAGACAGAGTGACAAAATAAAAGAGAGACAGAGGGAGACAGAGGGAATGATAGTGTAGAAGAAGAAGAATCTGAAATAGAATGGGAAAAATGGAGACACATATTTACATGGAAAGAAAGATAAATAAAATACCATGAACACATCTATTACAAATGAAAAAGGAATCCATAATGATAGAAAAGAGGCAAATGATTGCGGATAGATAGAGAGAGAGAGAGTTAGATAGAGTTAGAGAGAGAGAGGTAGAGAGGGAGAAAAGAAATGACACAGCGAGTTGAGAGAGCATGGAAGGGAATTAACCCATAAAAAGAAAGAAATGGGGACATTCAGGTACGGAAAAAGAGTGAGCTATATACACACATAGACAGAAGTATAATAAATACATATCTCAAACATGATTTAATTCAAAGACATAAAACTGTTCGGGCAAAGTATTTCCTATTTTGTACTCCAAGTTAAGCCATTGGGATGGTGATGTGAAAAAGAGGTATATAAGTATTAAACTGTTGAGTTCATCAATACCCATATAATGGACCGTTATTCATTTTTTTTCTTTTTTTTTTTGTTCCAAAGTATCTACCATATAGCAAAGAGAAAAAGCAGAGACAGAATCATAGAGATTGAAAGACAGTCATGTTGGCCGACGTATAAGAAAATGAAAGACAATCAATGAATATAGTTAGAATGGAAGACGGATTAATATACTGATTTAGAAGCCGACACAAAGGTTTACAAAATAATATTCAGAAAAGAGAGAAAAGGCACACAGAAGAGAGAGCAAGAAAAAGATAAGGAGATAGAGACAAAGAAAGAAAGACAGAAAGAGAGAGAGAGTGAGAGCGTGTAAAGGATAAAACCCGCAAATAGAAGGAAATAGTGAGACACAGGTATGGAGATACAGTGATATATATAATAACGTGGACATAGGCTTAAACAAAATATATCAAGTTTTATAGAACAGTGAGAGAGAGAGAGAAAGTAAAAGAGAGAGAGAAAACAAAAGAGGAATAACAAGAACGAAATAGAAGAAATAACGACACGCAGTTAAAAGGAAGACGGATTAAAATACTGAATTAGATGCGGACAAAACTTTACAAAAAAATATTCGTAATAGATAGAACAGAGAGAGAGAGAGGGAGAAAGAGAGAGAGAGAGAGAGAGAGAGAGAGAGAGAGAGAGAGAGAGAGAGAGAGAGAGAGAGAGAGAGAGAGAAAGAGATCGGAAGAGGTCGAACCAAAAAAGACAGAAAGAAATAGTCCCACGGGTAAGATAGAAATACTGAATTAAAAAATGAAATAGACAGAGACAGAAAGAACAAAAAAATTAATCGGAAGTGAGAGAAATATATAGATAGAGAGAGATAGTGAGAAAGAGAAAGAGAAAGACAGACAGACAAACAAAGACAGAAAGGCAAACAGACAGACAGACAAAGATAGACAGACATGCAGACAGATAGACAGAGATTTAAGACGACGAGGTACCAGGGAGAGATACTGATGAAGGAGACAAAGTCTGAAAGAGGAAAACATGGAAGAGAGGAAAGAAAAAGCACACGAGTAAGTCATTTATGAAGCGCATCAACTCTTTACAATCCGTGTAGAAAATTAACAACAACTCATTATAAAAATTATTAAAAGGAAAAACATCAAAAATGATTCTTTTTCGTATGCCTGTGTCGTAAGATGTATTAAGTTTTTAAAGATAAAGTTGTTGAATACACATAGATCTTTTTACTCAAGTAGAAAAACTATTAGACAAATTTAAATAAATGATCTCAATCATGATTTTATTCAAAGGCATTAAACTGTTCGTGCAAAGTGATTCGTATAATCTACTCCAGGTTTAGCCTCCCCCCCCCCCTCCTTTTCCTTCCCGCCCCTTATCCTCCTCCAAAGGACGCACTATCTATAGCAAATAGAAAAAGCAAATACAGACTCGTAGAGTTTTAAACACGATCATGTCGGCCGACGCATAAGAAAATAAAAGACAAGCAATGAATTAGTAAAACGCTGATCAGAAAGAAATAAAAGAAAAAGAAACACTCATAGTTAGAATGGAAGACGGATTAATATACTGATTTAGATGCGCACACAAGGTTTACAAAATATAATTCAGAAAAGGGAGAGGAGGCACACAGAAGATGGAGATAGATAGAGAGAGAGAGAGAGAGGGAGGGAGAGAGAAAGAGAGAGTGAGAGAGAGAGAAAGTGAATGAGAGAGAGAGAGAAAACGAATGGGAGTGAAGTAGAGAGAGGATCAAAAAGATGAAACACAGTGAGACAGAAGGATAGAGAGACGCAAAGTAAGAGAGTAAGAAAGACTATTAAACTACCATGGACACATCTAATATTTTTTTTTTTAATTCGAAAATGAAAAGATACATTGACAGAAAAGAGATATAGGTATAGAGATAGGTAGACGGATATAGAGATAAAGTGAGAGACAGATAGAGAGAGAGAGAGAGAGAGAGAGAAGGAAGAAAAGAATATGGCGAAAGAGAAAGATCAGGATAGAGAGGGAACAGAGAGAGAGAGAGAGAGAGAGAGAGAGAGAGACAGAGAGAGAGAGACAGAGAGACAGACAGACAGCAAGTTAGAGAGAGAGAGCGTGTAAAGGAAAAAACCCGCAAAAAGAAAGAATTAGTGAGACACAGGTAGAGATAGAGTGAGCTATATATAGACATGGACACAGGCTTTAAGAAAATATATCAAGTTTTATGGAATAGTGAGAAAGAGGGAGAGAGAGAGATAGAGAGAGAGACAGACAGACAGACAGAGACAGAGAGACAGACGGACAGACACACAGAGGGAGTGAGGACGAAAGAGGAAGAAAAATCAGAATAAGATAGAAGAAGAGACAACACATAAAACGTTTACGAAAAATCATTCATAAAAGATAGAACAGAGAGAGAGAGAGAGAGAGAGAGAGAGAGAGAGAGAGAGAGAGAGAGAGAGAGAGACAGACAGACAGACAGACAGACAGACAGACAGACAGACAGACAGATTGAGAGAGCGTGGAAGGGAATTGACCCGAAAAAAGAAATAAATAGGAGACACAGGAAGAGAGAACGAGCAATAAACAATATATATATATATATAAATTCTTAGATGAGAGAGAGAGATAGAAAGAGAGAGAGAGAGAGAGAGAGAGATAAAGATAAAGAGAGATAAGATAAAAATAGTGAATTATAGACTGAAATAAACAGAGACAGAAAGATAAAAAAAAATATGTGAGAGAGAGATAGAGAGAAAGAGAGAGATGGACAGACATACAGACAGAGATGTAGAAGGACGAGGTAAGAGTGACAGATACTGATGAAGGAGACAAAGTGTGAAAGAGAAGACCTGGAAGAGAAAAAAAAATAAACACAAGAATTAATTATTCATCAAGAGCATTAACTCTCAAACATACGTATAGAAAAATTATCCACAACTGATCTATGAAAAGTATTAAAAGACAAAATGCGTCTCAATCGTATGCCTGTATCGTAAATCATATTTAATTAAGCAATAATATTGTTTGATACGCATTGATGTTTATGGTATAAAAAGAAAAACTATCAAAAAAATTTAATATAAAGATCTTAATCATGATTTGCAAAGCCAAGAAACTGTTCGGGCAAAGTGATTCGTATTATGTAGGTCAGTTGTAGCCACCAGGGACGGTGGCGGGAAAAGAGGCATAAAAGTATCAATTAGTTGGGCTCATTGGACCCCCAATCCCCCACCGAAGCACCCACATGCTGTTACAAGAAAAGCTGGGGACACAATATGCAGGCCGATGCATCAGAAAAAAAAGTCGAGCGATGAAAATAAAGTCCAATAAAAACAAAACCCACCAACAACCCTATAAAAGATGGGTACCATGAAAGGTTTCGCGAGAAAAACTGGCTCCCAATTAGAGCGGTTACGTAAAGCAAGAAAACTGATAACAATAAGATTGTAACGGTAAAGGTTCGCTGGTAAATATTGATTCAAAGACAAGAAAGATGAAAAAACACCTACTTTCGATAGAGGTTAGAAACATCAGCAGAGTGGTTTAAAAAGATGGAAAACCAGTCATAGGCATAGACAGAGCGTGTACATTGACACGCGTTCGTTAAAGAATTAGAGATAGAAATAACATGTAACAAAAGGAAATATATATTTGGAATAAGATCAGAATCATGAACAGAAAAAGAGAGAGAGAGAGAGAGAGAGAGAGAGAGAGAGAGAGAGAGAGAGAGAGAGAGAGAGAGAGAGAGAGAGAGAGAGAGAGAGAGATTGAGAGGGCGTGGAATGGAAATAACCCGAAAAAAGAAAGAGCCGCGAAGAAAAGAAAAAAGTTAAGAGCGACGGGCCAGCAGACAGATATAGAGATAGAGAGAGAGAGAGAGAGAGAGAGAGAGAGAGAGAGAGAGAGAGAGAGAGAGAGAGAGAGGGAAAGGGAGAGAGTGAAAGAGACAGAAAGTCAGACAGAGAAAGTTTTAAGGAAAATAAAGTGAAAAAAAACCGAAAGAAATAAGGTCGCTCGGGTATAGAGAGAGACAAAATGAGAGACCATGAGAGAGATAAAGAGAGAGAGAGAGTGAGAGAGAGAGAGATAGAGCGAGAGAGAGAGAGAGAGAGAGAGAGAGAGAGAGAGAAGGCAAGTGGAAGTGAAGTAGACAGAGGGACAAAAAGATTAAACAGGGGGAGACAGAAGGAGGTATAGTGTGGAAGATGAAGAATCAGAAATAGAAGAAAGACTTAGCGACACATAGTAATTTATAAAGAAAGAAAAAGTAATGAACTGCCATGGACATATCCAATGAAAATTTAGAAAAAAAAAAATTAAAAAATGACAAGATAGAGGCAAGGAAAAGACAGATAGCTATAGAGATAGGTAGACGGATAGAGAAAAGGAGAGAAAGAGAAAGAGAGACAGAAAAACAGAGAGACAGAGAAAGATTGAGAGAGCTCAAAAGGAAAATAACCCGGAAAAAGGAATAGTCTCATAACTACACACGAGGTAAAGGAAAATAAACAAACCCACAGGCGTGTTGACAAACTGAACAAACTCATCCCTATATACAAAGGGCAGCTATTTCTAGTCAATCAGTTATGGTATAGAGTTACGTATCATACACTGTTTTAACTGATTTTCTTGAAAAATTGAAACATTCATCCCACTATGTATCATGACAGAGAAACAGGTTTTTATTTAGTTAATATTCGGTAAGAAGTGCAGGTTGTAGTTACATTTCACGGGATTTTACCCTTTTCAAATGGATATTAAACAAAATTGTAAGAAAATGCGTCGCAAGTAAACCGCATGAAGAAAGCGTGTCACTGTTTACTTAATATGGATCAGGAGCGGTTGAATTTTGCCTGGCAAGGCAACTTCGCCAGGAACTGGCTCCAAGCCCTAACGGTGTTAAGGCCCGTAAAACGGTCAAGGTCCACATACTATGACGGCCCGCGCCTGTCGTCATTTATGCTTTGGGTCTGATGTGGCTCCTCCCATAAAACACCGGGATGCGCACTTGTGTGCATCACTTTGGTGCTTGGATGCTGGCAGGGAAGTTTTGTCGTGGGTCGTGTGAGAAGCACAACCTGCTCAGAGGTACCGGCGACTTGGGTACTTCGTCGATGTGGTGTCGGTGGGCCGGCTATCCTGAGAGTGTCTATATGGCGGAGGTTCAGAGCTGAAACCCTTCACCCCCTGCAATCTAATGACATTTCTCCCCTTATGGGGAGTTGAATATCTTCCTTTATAGGGAGAAGTATTTTTGTTTGTTTTTTAACTTTGAAAGGGGCATTATCCATGAAATATACAACACCCTTCTATTTATTTGTTATCTTTCATGTGATAGAAATTTAACATTTAACTGGTGACTGGAACGTCATATCTGCTTTTGAGCACTAAAATCGTGATAGATTCTGCCTCGATGAGACTGTAAGTAAATAGCGACACATAAGGAAAAATATTTTGTAATAAACTGATAGAGACATAAAGGTAAAGTTAATTTATCAAAAGTCTGAGAAGAGAGGCAAAGAAGAAAGAGATAGCGGGAAAGAATGTGAAAAAAAAAATTAAAGAGGACAAAAGAAGTTAGAAAGAAAAGTAATGTATTGACATAGACACACGAAAGAAAATAAAATATTTATTTTAAGTGGATGACGTCAAGCAAAGAAAAGAAAAATAAATGGTTCTCTTAAGTTAGGGGAGAGACAAGTAGAAGAGAGAGAGAGAGAGAGAGAGAGAGAGAGAGAGAGAGAGAGAGAGAGAGAGAGAGAGAGAGAGAGAGAGAGAGAGAGAGAGAGAGAGAGAGAGAGAGAGAGAGAGAGAGAGAGAGAGAGAGAGAGAGAGAGAGAGAGAGAGAGAGTTAAAGACTAGGAACGAGACAGACAGCGAAACAATGAATGCAAACCATGTTAATATACAAAAGCCAAAAAACTGTTCGAGCAAAGTGATTCGTTAGTATGTGCGTCAGTTGTAATCACTAGGGTGGTAATGGGAAAAGGTATATTTTCATTTCGTATCGTCATTGATTCGCCTGTAATGGACCTTAATTTTTCTCATTTTTACGGAAGAACCCACATGTTACAAAAAGAAAAATTAGACACACAATCATGGAGATGAAACACATTGTTTGCCGACGCATAAGAAAATAAAAGACGACTGATGTAAACGCTAATAAAAAGCCGATGTTCGAAAGACATCCAACATAGTAAAATTTATAAACATACAACAGATGGGTTCCATGTAAGGATTCGCGAGGAAAACAGGCTTCCAATTAGAGCGGGAATGTAAACCAAGGAAACTGGTGACAATTAGGTTGTAACGGTAAAGGAACGCTGGTAAATACTGATTCAAAGACATAAAAGATCAAAACGACTACTTTTTGCAAAGGTTGGAAACATCAGCAGAGAACAGGGGTTTAAAAAAAAGGGAAGACCAGTCACAGGTATAGACAGAGCGTGTACATTGACGCGTGTTCAATAAGTAATTAGAGATAGAATAAACATGTAACAAAAGAAAAGATATATTTATAAAGATTTATAATAAGGTCAGAATGATGAACAGAAAGAGAGAGAGGGAGAGAAAGAAGAGGGGGGGGGGAGAAAGAGACAGAGACAGAGACAGAGACATACACAGAGAGAGAGAGAAAGCAAATGGGAACGAAGTAGAGAGAGGATCAAAAAGATGAAACAGAGGGAGACGGAATGAGAGATAGTGTGGAAGATGAAGAATCGGAAATAGAAGAAAGAAAGAGCCACTAATAGTTAGAAAGTACGAAAGACTAACTAACTACCATGGACACATCTAATAGCAAAAAAAAAAATTGAAAATGAAAAGATAGAGGAACAAAAAAGAGAGACAGATATAGAGATAGGTAGACGGATATTAGGATAGAGAGAGAGAGAGGAGGAGGAGGAGGAGAGAAAGAGATAGACTTTGAAAAAGGAAGAGCAGTAAAAAAAATGGTAAAAATAGCGATACACACTTACAGAGGAAGATTGATTAATAGGCTGAATTAGAAAGAGGGAGAAAGAGAGAGATTTAGACCGACAGAGAGGGTTTGGAATGGACATAACCCTGAAAAAGAAAGAATCGCAAAGAAAAGAAAAAGTAAAGAGCGATGGAGCAGGAGAAAAAGAGAGAGGGAGAGACACAGATACAGAGAGAGAGAGAGAGAGAGAGAGAGAGAGAGAGAGAGAGAGAGAGAGAGAGAGAGAGCTAGCGTATTAAGGGAAATAAAGTGAAAAAGAAAGAAAGAAATAAAGTCTCTCGGGTATAGAGAAAGAATAAACTATATACGGACAAATTGACAGATCATAAGAGAGAGAGAGAGAGAGAGAGAGAGAGAGAGAGAGAGAGAGAGAGAGAGAGAGAGACAGACAGACAGACAGACAGACAGAGACAGAGAGACAGAGAGACAGAGACAAAGAGAGAGAAAGGGCAAAAATGGAAGAGGAAGTAGAAATACAATAAAAAAATTGTCCCACACAGAGGTTAGAAAACCACAGAAATAAAGAAACATCAGCAGAGAACAGTGGTTTAAAATAATGGAAGACCAGTCATAGGCATAGACAGAGCGTGTACA
>JAWDGP010001225.1:12500-17500 GCA_033675545.1 Elysia crispata | reverse complement strand
AATCTAACCAATCGGGTCATCCAATAGGAAAAATAACAGGAATGAAATAGAAAAAAAAATAAAACATAAAAAAAAAAGTTTTAATCATGTCAACAGCTGAAGTTCGCAAGACATCCAACATAGTATAATTTGCAATCACATAAAAGATTGCATGTAAAATTTTGTGAGAAAAACCTACCTTGAAGAAGATCAGTAGCGTAGAGAAAAGAGAATGATGACAATAGAGATGTAACGATCAAGAATCTGGGGAAAATATTACTTGAAAGGCCAGACAGATGAAAACGACTATTTTCGAAACAGGATTGAAAATACAGTAATACAGAAACATCAGCAGAAACAACTGTTTATAAAGAAAGGGAAGACAAAACTAACCCATAGGCAGAGCGTATACTTTGACGCATGCTTATTAAAGAATTAGAGAGAGAAATAACATGAAAAAAAAAAGAAAGAAAGAAAGAAATATTTAAAAACATTTGTAAAGAAAAAAGAACCATTGAGAGAGCGAAGAAGAAGAAGAAGAAGAAGAAGAAGAAGAAGAAGAAGAAGAAGAAGAAGAAGAAGAAGAAGAAGAAGAAGAAGAAGAAGAAGAAGAAGAAGAAGAAGAAGAAGAAGAAGAAGAAGAAGAAGAAGAAGAAGAAGAAGAGAGAGAGAGAGAAAAAAAGAGAGCGAGAGAGAGATAGATAGAGAGAGAAAGAGGCATAATGAGTGAGGTAGACAGCGTAAAAAAAATAACCAGAAACAGAGGGAGACAGAAGGAATGATAGTTTAGAAGAAAAATAATCAGAAATAGAAGAAAAAAATAGCGACACATATTTAGAGCGAAATAAAGATTAATAAACTACCATGGACACATCTATTAGAAATGAGACAAAAACACAAAACAAAAAATTCGATAACCATATAAAAGAGGCAAAGGAATGCGGATAGATAGATAAACAGATAGATAGATAGATAGAGAGAGAGAGAGAGAGAGAGAGAGAGAGAGAGAGAGAGAGAGAGAGAGGGAGAAAAGTAATGACAGAGAGCGAGTATGAGAGATTGAGAGAGCGTGGAAGGGAATTAACCCGTTAAAAGAAGAAAATGGGGACATTCAGGTACGGAAAAAGAGTGAACCATGTACAGATATAGACAGAAGCATTAAAAAAATGATCTCAAACATAATCTTATTCAAAGACAATAAACTGTTCGTGGAAAGTAATTCGTATTATGTGCTCCAGGTTTAGCCATTGGGATGGTGGCGGGAAAAAGAGGTATAAAAGTATTAAAATGTTGAGTTCATCTATACCTATTTCATGGACCCTTCATTTTTTTGTTTTCATTTTGTTCCAAAGCACTACCATATAGCAAAAGAAAAAACAGGGGCAGAATACAGTCATGTCGGCCGACGCATAAGAAAATATAAAACGAGCAATGACTTAATGAACGGTAATGAGAAAGAAAAAAAGGAAATAGCGGCACACAGTTAGAAAGGAATGCAGACACAAGGTTTGCAACAAAAATTCATGAGAGAGAGAGAGAGAGAGAGAGAGAGAGAGAGAGAGAGAGAGAGAGAGAGAGAGAGAGAGACAGAGGGAGCGAGATAGAGAAAGAGATAAAGGGAGAGGAGAAAAGGCACTCAGTAGAGAAGAGAGAGAGAGAGAGAGAGAGAGAGAGAGAGAGAGAGAGAGAGAGAGAGAGACAAAGAGGGAGAGAGCGAGCGTTCAGAAGGAAAAGAAATAAAAAAAGAAAGATTTAGGGTCACAAAGGTTTAGAGAAAGGGTGGGTTTGATACAAACATAGACAGACGAATAAATAAAATAATAATATCAAAATTCATAGATCAAAGGTAGGGAGTGAGAGAGAGAGAGAGAGAGAGAGAGAGAGAGAGAGAGAGAGAGAGAGAGAGAGAGAGACCGACAGACAGACTGATAGACAAAACAGACTGAGTGAGGACGAAAGAGGAAGAAATATCAAAATAAGATAGATGAAAAGACAACACATAGTTACTGAGGAATACTGATTGATTTACTGATTAAAATGAGACAGCACAGTTTTTAAAAAAATATATTTAAAGATAGACTAGAGGCACACAGAAGAGAGAGGGAGAGAGAGAGAGAGAGAGAGAGAGAGAGAGAGAGAGAGAGAGAGAGAGAGAGAGAGAGAGAGAGCGAAACGCAGTGAAGTAGACAGAGTGGAAAAGTAAAAGATAGACAGAGGGAGACAGAAGGAATGATAGTTTAGAAGAAGAATAATCTGAAATAGAAGAAAAAAATAGCGACATATATTTACAGAGACACAAAGATAAATAAAATACCATGGACACATCTTTTACAAATGAAAAAAAATCCATAATGATAGAAAAGAGGCAAAGGAGTGCCGATAGATAGAGAGAGAAAGAGAGAGAGTTAGATAGAGAGGTAGAGAGAGAGAGAGGTAGAGAGGGAGAAAAGAAATGACACAGCGAGTGAGAGAGATTGAGAGTGCATGAAAGGGAATTAACCCATAAAAAGAAAGAAATGGGGAATCTCAGGTACGGAAAAAGAGTGAGCTATATACACACATAGACAGAAGCATAACAAAAACTTATCTCAAACATGATTTTATTCAAAGACATGAAACTGTTCGGGTAAAGTAATTCCTATTTTATGTTCCAAGTTAAGCCATTGGGATGGTGGTTTGAAAAAGAGGTATATAAGTATTGAAACCTTAAGTTTATTTGTACCTTTATAATGGGAATTTTTTTTTTATTTTGTTTTGTGTTGAGTGTGATATATACAGATGAAGCAGAAGCATTAGAAAAAAATGATCTCAAACAAAATTTTATTTAAAGACAATAAACTGTTCGGGGAAAATAATTCCTATTATGTACTCCAAGTTTAGCCATTGGGATGGTGGTGTGAAAAAGAGGTATATAAGTATTAAAATGTTTAGTACCCATATAATAGACCATTTTTTTATATTGCCTAAAGTATCTACCACAAAGCAAAAAAAAAAAAAAAAGCAGAAACAGAATCATAGAGATTAAAACACAATCATGTCGGCCGACGCATAAGAAAATAAAAGACAATCAATGAATACAGTTATAATGGAAGACGGATTAATACACTGATTTAGAAGCCGACACAAGGTTTAAAAAAAAAATATTCAGAAAAGAGAGAAGAGGCACACAGAAGAGAGAGGAAGAAAGAGATAGGGAGATAGAGACAAAGAAAGAAAGACATCAAGAGAGAGAGAGAGAGAGAGAGAGAGAGAGAGAGAGAGAGAGAGAGAGAGAGAGAGAGAGCGTGTAAAGGATAAAACCCGCAAATAGAAAAAAATCTTGAGACACAGGTATAGAGATACAGTGAGTTATATATAAACATGGACAGAGGCTTGAACAAAATATATTAGGTTTTATAGAACAGTAACAGAGAGAGAGAAAAAGAGAGACAGAGAGAGAGAGAGAGAGAGAGAGAGAGAGAGAGAGAGAGAGAGAGAGAGAGAGAGAGTGAAGGAGAGAGAGAAAACAAAAAAGAAATAACAAGAACGAAATAGAAGAAATATCGACACGCAGTTACAAAGGAAGACGAATTAATGTACTGATTTAAATCCGGATACAATGTTTACAAAAAAATATTCGTAACAGGTAGAATAGAGAGAGAGGAAGAGAGAGAGAGAGAGAGAGAGAGAGAGAGAGAGAGAGAGAGAGAGAGAGAGAGAGAGAGAGAAAGGAGGAGAGATCGGAAGTGGTCAAACCAAAAAAGTCAGAAAGAAAAAATCACAGTGGGTAAAATAGAAATACTGAATTATAGACAGAAATAGATAGAGACAGAAAGAAAAAAAAATATATCGGAAGTGAGAGAAATAGCTAGATAGAGAGAGATAGAGAGAAAGAGAGAGATCGACAGACAGACAGACGGACCAAGACAGACAGACAAACAGACAGACAGAGAAAGACAGACAGACATCCAGACAGACATACAGAGAGGTAAGAAGACGAGGCAACAGTGAGAGAAACTGATGAAGGAGACAACGTCTGAAAGAGGAAACCTGGAAGAGAGGAAAGAAAAAGCACACGAGTAAGTCATTTATGAAGCGCATCAACTCTTTACAATCCGTGTAGAAAATTAACGACAACTCATGTATACAAATTTTAAAAAGGAAAAACGTAAAAAACGATTCTTTTTCGTATCCCTGTGTCATAAGATGTACTAAGTTTTTAAAGATAAAGTTTTTGAATACACATAGATCTTTTTATTTAAGTAGGAAAACTATTAGACAAATTTAAAATAATTATCTCAATCATGATTTTATTCAAAGACACTAAACTGTTTGGGCAAAAAGAATCGTTTAATCCACTACAGGTTTAGCCCCCTCCCCCCTCCCCCTCCTCCTCCTCCAAAGAACCCAAAATATAACTGACAAAAAAAAGCAGAGACAGAATCGTAGAGCTTGAAACACAATCATGTCGACCGACGCATAAGAAAATATAAGACCAGCAGTGAATTAATAAAACGCTGATCAGAAAGAAATAAAAGAAAAAGACACACATAGTTAGAAACAAACAAGGACTAATACACTAATTGTGATGTAGACACAAGGTTTACAAAATTCATAATAGAGAGAGAAAAGGCACACAGGAAAAAGAGAGAGAGAGAGAGATAAAGGGAGAGGAAAAGAGGCACACAGTAGAGAAGAGAGAGAGAGATAGGGAGAAAGAGAGAGAGGAGGAAGGAAAAAGAAAGAATTAGGATCACAAAGGTTTAGAGAAAGGGTGGGTTTGATGCAAACAGAGACAGAGGAATAAATAAAATATTAATATCAAAATTTATAGATCAAAGGTAGGGAGTGAGAGAGAGAAAGAGAGAGAGAGAGAGAGAGAGAGAGAGAGAGAGAGAGAGAGAGAGAGAGACCAACCGGTAGACAGATAGACAAACAGACGGAGTGAGAACGAAAGAGGAAGAAATATCAAAATAAGATAGAAGAAAAGACGACACATAGTTACTGAGGAATACTGATCGATATACTGATTAAGATGAGAC
>JAWDGP010001225.1:0-7500 GCA_033675545.1 Elysia crispata | reverse complement strand
TGCCGCTATTTCTTTCTTGTCTTCCTGAATCCTCCTCCTCCACACTATCTCTCATTCTGTCTCCCTCTTTTTCTCTCTCATTCTCTTAATCTTCTCTTTAACTCTCTCTCTCTCTCTCTCTCTCTCTCTCTCTCTCTATGTATGTATGTCTCTACATCTTTATGTCCCTCTTTCTTTCGGTCTATTTTGAAGCAAGTTTTTCTCGGCAGCCTTTCATGTTACGCATCTCTGATATAGTTACAAATTCTACTGTGTTGTATGTCTTTCTAACATCGGCTTTAGGTAGTATTATCATCGCTTGTCCTTTTTTTTCTGATTTTTTTGGCCTACATATTGTGTTTGAGTCTCAATGATTGTGTCTCTGATTTTTCTCTTTGAAACTTGCTGGTGCTTCCGAAGGAATGACGGAACTGGGGGTCCAGGATATGACTGTAAGTGAGACCATAATGACGATTTTCAAACCTTTATTCCCCACCACCGCCCAAGTAGCTACATCTGTGATACAGAATACGAATGACTTTAAACGAACAGTTTATTGTCTTTGTATAAAATCATGATTGAGATCGTTATATTCAATTTGTTTCTCAGTTTCTCTGCTTGATTTTAAAAACTTATGGGCGTTTATTAACTCATTAATTTAGTTTAAAACAATTTGCAAAACAGGCATACAAAAAACTTGGAAAAAGACGCATTTTGCATGTTTTTCTTTTTTTAATTTTTACACATGAGTTGTCGTTAATTTTGTATTTTAGCAGTTACTTTCGTCTAGACATAAGGCCGATCTAGATTGCTTCACGTATTTAAAAGAGTTCATGCCCTTACTGAGTGATTAAATCGTAAGATTTTTTCTTTCTATTCTTCTTCATTCTCTACTTTCAATCTAGCTCTCTTTCTGTATCTCTGTCTATCTTCCTCTCTCTCACTCTAATTTATTCTCTCTAACTCTCTCTCTCTCTCTCTCTCGCTCTCTCTCTCTATCTATCTCTTATTGTCTTTAAGTCTGTATATAACTTTAAGTATTCTAATTCCTGTACGTCCTTACCTCTTTTTATTGTCAAATTAACATCCATTCCACGTTCCCTCTTTCTATCTCTTTCTCTTTCGCTCTCTCTCTCAATCTCTCTCTCCCTTTAGCTCTCTCTCTATCAATCTCTCTCTCTCTCTCTCTCTCTCTCTCTGTCTTTTTCTGCAATCTGATTCTATTTCTTGCTCTCTCTCTCTCTCTCTCTCAGTCTCTCTCTCTCTCTCTCTCTCTCTCTCTCTCTCTCTCTCTCTCTCTTTACTTTTCGCCTCCCTTCTCTTATTAAACCGATAAATTTTTTTTATTAGTATTCTAACAGATATGTCCATGTTACTTTATTACTCCCTATGACTCTCGTAACCGTGTGTCACTACTTCTTTCTTGTCTTCCTGATTCTTTCTGTTTCCATGCTTTTTCTATTTCCTCTTTCCTTCTAGTTCTTGCTCTTTCATTTTGTCTCTCTCTCTCTCTCTCTCTCTCTCTCTCTCACTCTCTCTCTCTCTCTCTTTCTCTCTCTTTCTCTCTTTAGGTCTATTTGGAAGCCAATTTTCTCGCCCAATCTTACATGTTACGCATCTCTGATATAGTTACAAATTATTCCGTGTTGTATGTCTTTCGAACATCGGCTTTAGATTAGTATTATCACCGATTATCTTTTATTTTCTGATTTTCCGGCTTACATATTGTGTTTTAGTCTCAATGACTATGTCTCTAATTTTTCTCTTTGCAGCACGTGGGTGCTTTCGAAGGAATGACTGAACTGGGGGTCCAAGATATGACTATAAGTGAGCCCAAAATGATTTTTTTCCAACCTTTATGCCCCACTATCGCCCAAACGGCTACACGTATAATACAGAATACGAATGAATTTAAACGAGCAGTAAGTTTATTGTCTTTGCATAAATTAATGATTGAGGTCGTTATATTCAATTCTTTTTTCTCTAATTGATTTCAAAGATTTATTGGCGTTTATTAACTCATTTATTCAGTTTAACACAAATTGTGACACAGGCATACAAAAAAAAAAAAAAAAAGACTCATTTTGTATGTTTTTTCTTTTGGTAATTTTTATACATTAGTTGTCGTTAATTTTGCATTTCAGCAGTTACTTTCCTATATCGCAAGGCCGATCAAGATTGCTTCACGTATTTAAAAGAGTTCATGCCCTTACTGAGTGATTAAATCGTGAGACTATTTCTTTCTATTCTTCTTTGCTCTCTTCTTTCACTCTAGCTCTCTTTCTGTATCTCTATCTCTCTTCCTGTCTTCCGCTCTATTTCTTTCTCTCTAACTTTCTTTCGCTCTCTCTGTCTCTGTCTGTCTCTCTGTTCGTCTATCTGTCTGTCTGTCTGTCTGTCTCTCTCTGTCTCTCTGTCTCTGTCTCTCTCTCTCTCTCTCTCTCTCTCTCTCTCTCTCTCTCTCTCTCTCTCTCTCTCTCTCTCTCTCTCTCTCTCTCTCTCTCTCCGTCTCTTATTGTCTTTAAGTCTGTATATAACTTATACTTCCTCAGTTCCTGTGCGTCCTTACTTCTTTTTTTTGTTTTTTTTTTTGGAATTAACTAGATTTGCTATTGTTTTAGGAGTTATTACTTTTTTCCTTTAGACAATAAGAATTTTACAAAGAACTGAAATAAGCCTGAGAAGCATATCATTGTGTTTTCATTTTATACTACTACGGTTTGCCCCTTCTGAAGATCCTCTTTGCAACTGACAATGATTATCAGGCATACCATCCTTGTCATTTATCCATTCATTTTAAATGTTCATGGATTTTGCTGGTCATCTTTAATGAAGAATGAATTTTCAGATCAAATTTGCAAGGCCAACTAGTAAAACACCTTTAGAAAGCTTCTTTTGTAAGGTATATGATGACTAAATAATATCCTTGTCACTTATTTCAGTTGCAAAATAATTCCTACCAAAGAAAACACATATATTGATTTATAATTCTATGGATGGTAATAAATTTGTTTGGCATTTCATAGTTAAAAAGCCATTTGCTTTAAAAATACTGGATTTTTCCTTAATACAATTTAAAAGTTAACACCCACATGGAGCGTCAATTATATTTGCTGAAACATTGCAAATATTTGTTACAGAGAAAACACTCTCAAAGAGCCTTGCTGTTGACTAAAATTTTTACACATATTACAGACCTAAATCAGTATAAAAAGATGCAAAAACCAGAAAGCCCATACCTTTTGCAGTTTCTTTATGATTATCTACAATTGTGCTATAATTCAATGTTCCCTCAAACTTTTTGATGGCATGTTTAAAAAAAAATTATTTAGTAAAAAAAACATCTTGCATGTATTTTTGTTATTTTTTGCGTTTGTTGTCAGATCCCGGCAGCAATAAGAAAGATGAGATAAAGCAAATCAACAGGCCCTAGCAGTAAATCAGTGAAACTTTTAGGGCACCTGAAGACTATAGAATTGATTCGATCACAGCATTACTCAACAAAATCTATGACTCAGGTCAGATTCCACCAAACATTCCCAAATCCATATTTATGGCACTGCCAAAAGAAACTAGGGGCAGCAGAGTGTGAATTGCACATAATGAATAGTTTTATGAGTCATATCACGACCATACTTCTAAGAATGATCATGATGTGAGTCAGAAACAAAACCAAACCAGAAATAGCAGAGGAAGAGTGAGGAGGGAAAAGGTACAAGTCCAATCCTTACTCTTGAACTATGATTGAACCAGCCCTGGAAGTAGAAAAAGAGGTATATCTGTGCTTCATTGACTACACAGAGGCATTTGACAAAATACGACACGGTGAGATAATCACACAAACACATTTGAAGATAGATGGATAAGATCTAAGAGCAATTTAAAACATGTACTGGGAACAGTTAGCAGCAATGCGAGTTGATGGAGAAATCAGCTCATTTAAAAAAAAACAAAGCGTTGTGTCACACAAAGATGTGTGCTTTCCCCAGACCTTTTCTCTCCTTACTGTGAAAGTATTATCTAAAACCAAGAAAAATATCCAGGAATTGAAGTAGGAGGGCACAACGTACATAACGTGAGATACGCTGCTGAAACTGTATTAATTAGACATCTTGGAAGAAGAAAGCAGAAAGAAAGGGTTTGAAACAAATAGCAAAAAAATAGAAGTAATGATGGTCAGTCACAGCAATGTGCATCTACACATCAACATCTTTATTAAAGGGAATAAACTCATGCATGGGATCAATTCAAATACTTAGGTACTTCAATGTCAAGTGATTCAATGTATATTGGCTATCTGGTTTGAATTTGATGCTTACTTATGATTTAAGTAGAAGAAAACTAGAAAAAAAGACTGAGCATTTGTCCCCTCCGTTAATGGAACATTGTAGATGCTAATGCCATAAAATCTGGAGCCATTGACCTGTTTAAGCCTCACGCTCTGGGTCTCATAGGCCAGAAAAATGCAAAGATGAGCAGGACAACCTTGTAGCCAAACACAACACTTGGACCCAGTGAACCAATCACAGATGAAAGTTGATGACAGAGTCTGGGATTATGAAAACAGATAATGTTGACAGAGTCTGTCTATTAGAAGGTATTGTGATCAGTACAGCACAGATCATTTGAGTTTGAAACTGCAATAGATTAGGGAGTTTTTTTCTAAACTAATAAGTAAAACTGACTGTAACAGTGCGCTCAATGATCTTTCAAATGCAAAGTCTAAGATCATGCAAGGAAGTCTAAAAAATTTAAATATGCAAATATATCAAGACATACAAATAAGGTATAAGATCTCCATACTATACAGAGACATATAAATATTTTCAAATTTTCAACCTATCTTATCTCATTGCTTTAATATTATGTTCACCATGTGTTTTTCAGAAAATATAATTAATCTGTGCCACATACTAGCACTGAGTATACAAATACCAAACCTCTGAAAAAAAAAACAACAAAAGACAACTGGACTTACCAGTGAATTATTCCACCTGAGTCCATGCAATGTGGTCTCCTTTAGGCCTGAAAGCCTCATTATGCATATTCCCAGCAGTTTTGTAGAATTCATAGCGCGATAAATGGCATCCGTTATCTCTTCAAAGTCTTCAAGCATCATCCCTCTTTCCTCCAATCTGGTTCAGTTGAATTTCATCCCTCTTTCTCCAACCTGGTTTAATTGAAAAAACAAATAGGTGTCATTATTGTAATTTTATGTTTTCTTTAAAGTCTAGCAAACTAAAAATTACACTGGGGAACAAAAAATTAAATTTTGTTTTCTGCATTGGACTTGAGACCTGTTTTATGGTAATTTGGGGTTACTGATTCCAAATATGGCATCAGTTTTTTTTCTATCAGGTCAAGTTTTTTTTGCAATGGGCTGAAATATTTTTTGCCATATATTGACTTTCTATATATGTAATAACAATTAAAATCAGAACAAGAACAATTAAAAGTTCACCAAAAATATATGCATAGCTTTTATACAATATTAGAATAGATGAAAAGAAAGATACTTGTAATTTAAAGTCATGATTTGAATAATAAATTATTATTCAACTTGAAGAATTTTGGTGAAAAAGTTATATTCTGAGTGACTTTACTCTGGACCAAACTTTTGTTTGATCGATCTTCTGGAATGGGCTTTTCCAAAGCATTTTCGTTGAATACTCCAGCAATAGTCTGCCATCATGTGGATATCCCATCGTTTTTGGTATCTCTCTTTCATAACTTTCATATCTTGATGAAAACGCTCGGCCTGCTCATCGCTGACTGCTCCTAAATAGTCAGGAAATTGCTCTAAATGACTGTTAAGAAAGTGCACCTTTATACTCATGTTGCAGCCGAGTTTGTGATAGTTCTCCAACATTGTTTCAACTATGTTTCTATAGTCATCAGATTTAGTGTTACCTAAAAAGTTCTTGACTACAGAAACGAAGGACAGCCATGCTTGTCTTTCAGTTTTATTCATTCAATTGAGGAAAGCATTGTCCTTCATAAGTTGTCTAATCTGTGGACAATCAAACACACCTGCTTTTATTTTCTCATAAGAAAGCGCTGGGAATGACTCACACAAGTACTTAAAGCAATAGCCATCAGTAACGAGAGCTTTTACAAAAGGGTTTACAAAATGCTTCATAAGGCCCAGTTTAATGTGTAGAGGCAGGAATATAATCTTTCTGCTGTCGACAAGAGGTTCATTGATGATGATGTTCTCACCAACTGTCAGGTGTTTTCTTACAGGCCAGTCTTTTTCAAATTTTGTTCCCAGTGTCTCTCTTTGGCTCTGCTGTCCCACAGGCAGATGAAACAAGGATATTTTGTATAGCTACCTTGTTGACCTAGCACGAAATAGACCATTTTAAGGTCAACATAGATGATCCATTCATGCTAGCTGTTCGTAAGAAGTTCCAAAACTGCGACTAGATTTGCTAAACATTTTGAACGGAATGATGATACACAATATACAATGAAAACAGTAACACTGGAACAAACAGAGTGTAACATCTGATCATAATATGGAAACCAAATAAAAAAAAAAATGACAATAAAGGTACGTTTTCTTTCCTCAAATGTTACATTTAAATGTATAACATTCTTTTGATCTTTTAATTTATATATACTTAATTCTTAAGCTGAAATGTTTAAATTTAACAGTGTATATAATTTTTTTTTTTCATTTTGAACCTTAAACATACCATACATTTTATAATTAGACTTTTTCTTTTAAACTTAACGTACAGCTTGTTACTTCCCTTGGAGATATTTTGTATATAATTACTTCCCCTTAAATTTTGCCGGAGTCATCTGAACAATTTAAAATTCAATATAACATAAAAACCTGACATGATCACAGCGTAAACTAGCTTCTTCCTTTCCTCTATTTTAGTTAAAGCTCTCACCAGCCACCCATACCCGTAGGAATTCTTCCCAGTCTTGACAGCTGACCTGGGCTTGCACAGGGGCCACGCAGTCTAGATGGCTTGCAGTTTTCCTGCCTAGCCCGGGCAGAAAATTAAATAACAAAATTTCCATCCCCATTTGACCATTTCTACCGTCAACCTGCATCCACACAGAGTACTTTCGATACTAAGCCTTGAATCCGCTGAATTTTCTCTGGATTACTGTGAAACTTTGGTGTTTCTATCTTTAAAATTGTGAGTGTTAGAAAAGAAAGAAAATTACGTTAAGATTTGCTTTTTATAGTAACATTAATTTTTTTCTTTAATTAGAAAATGTCTTAAACATTAAAAAAAATAAAGACAATTTTTTTTTTTAATTAAAACCAAGGTTTTCTTCTTTATTCTCAAATTTATACAAATTCATTAAGAGTCTATTACTTTAAGTACCTGAATTTTGCACCTACATTTCTTTTCAAATTTTAGCAAACATTCTGAACGATCCACCATGGAACATTCTTTAGACTATCATAAACAGTGTTTAAATGATGTATGCAGAATTTGTAGTGAACTGCTTGCAACACCAAAGCAGAAAATAAAAAATCCGAGAAAACGTTTATGT
>JAWDGP010001222.1:0-11944 GCA_033675545.1 Elysia crispata | reverse complement strand
GAAGGATACATCTACTCCTCTCCCCTCTCTCCTCCTCTTACCTCTACCCCTCCCTCCCCCCCCTACCTCTATTCCTCCTTCCCCTCACCTCCCCCTCCTCACCCTCTACCCCTCCTCTTCCTCACTCCTCCTCCCCCCCCCCCCCCCCCCCCCCCCCCCCCCCCCCTATATCTACTCCTTCTCCTACCTCTACTCCTCCTCCTACCTCTACCCCTCCTCTTACCTCTACTCCTCCTCTTACCCCTTTTCCTCATCTTACCTCTACTCCTCCTCTTCCCCACCCCCCCCTGCCCCCTCCTCTCCTGCCTCTAGTCATCATCGCATCTTTTGTCATCATCCTGCGTCTGCTCATCATCGCAAGTCTGGGCCCC
Source organism: Elysia crispata (assembly GCA_033675545.1). Lineage (NCBI taxonomy): Eukaryota > Metazoa > Mollusca > Gastropoda > Plakobranchidae > Elysia > Elysia crispata. Next base: position 11,573 of record JAWDGP010001222.1, on the reverse strand, counting down.
TGTCATCCTGCGCATCTGTCGCATCATCTTTAGCATCTGTCATCATCCTGCATCTGTCACTTCTCTGCATCTGCATCATCTTCATCTGTCATCATCATCACCAATAAATATTGAATATGGCGTATAAATGTTGCATCTGTCATCATCATAGCATCATCATCATCTCGCATGCAATAAATCGCCGTACATTTGCCATCATCGTTCGCATCACCAATAAAATATCCTTATCTGTCATCATCGATTTATCCGGCCATCATCCTGCATCATCGCTCCTGCGTCTGTAATCATCGCATCTGCTCATCATCATAGGTCTGCTTATCATCATCGTCATCATCACCGTTAATGCTGTAAACCAGCATCCTGCGTCTGTCATCATCACCGTCTGTATCACATCTTGCCTCTATCATCATCACCAATCTGTCATCATCGGATCATCATCCTGCGTCTGTATCATCGTATTTTGCCGTCTGTCATCATCGTTATCATCATAGGTCACCAGTACAATATGGATAAATGTTTTCGCAGATCTGTCATCATCATAGGTCATAATACCTTCATGGTCAGCATCATCACCGCCGTCATATCATCATCGCGCAGGTCTGCTCATCATCGTCAAATATCGCAAGTCTGTCGCCAGCATCGTTAAATAATCACCTGCATCTTCATGCATCCATAATCATCATTCATCACAATGATGATGAAAGCCATCATCGCAAATGCCAATAAATCATCGCAACATCATAATAACATCATCGCAAGTCAAATGTTTTAAATCGCAGGTCTGTCATCGTATACATAGCATGTGTAGTTAAACAAACACCGTCTTAGCATGTCACCGTCTGTGTGTCTTTCGTCTGTATCATCACCGTGTATCATCATCACCCGTGTATCCAATATAGTTAATATGCCGTGTATGCATGTGCGTGTGTAATAATAGCATGTATGTGTAGTTAAAAAATATGTAAGAATGTATGTGTGCGTGTATGTGCGTGTAAGTATGCATGAATATACCGTGTAAATATGCGTCTGTATCATCATAGTGCTGTATGGTGTATGCACGTCTGTATCATCATATGTATCATAGCATGTGTCATCACCGTCTTAATAATAATACCGTCTGCTGTTTAAATACCGTCTGTATGTAGTTAAACCATCCATGCCTTCATCGCCAGTTAATAATAACATCCAACAATAAGCAAACGGTAAGTCTTGTATGTCTGCCTCTCGCATATAGATATCACTCACCATCGCCATCATAAGATTAAAAACTATTTCTGCGTCTGCTCATCATACTTATTTAGTGCCTTAATATACCATTAATAAATATGGGTGTAAAAATATATACTATGTCACTCATTATCATCACACGTGTATACATCATCACCAGTGCCTTCGCCATCACCATCTGCTTAATATGGGTGTGCATCCACCCGTCTTAATAATAAATATACTCACTCATAGATATGTCTTTCCGTCTTACTCACTCATCTGTCTGTATCATCCATCTCTGTAAATATGGTCATCACTCTTGTTGCATGTATATAATAAATATAATCAAAATATCAAGTGTTTAATGGTATGCTTAAAGTGGCAATAGTAAATATTAGCGTAAGTAGTAAGCAGATGTAAATAGTAATGGTTAATTAATATAGTGTTTATTAGTAATGTAGTGTATTAAATAAATGCCATTCTTATTAGTAAATAATGTAATAATAATGCTTAGTAATCTTGTCGTAAATAGTTAAGTAAATGTAGTGTAATAAAAAATTAAATAAAAATGCATTTTAGCAAAATTAGCAGCGAAAAAATTAATAGTTAAATAAATAAAAAAATTAGCGAGCAGCAAATGGTTATTATAGTGTGGCAACCATCAAAAAAGATTAGTAGCTAATAGTTGACAGCAGCATGTAGTAGTAATGCTTGGTGCGTAGTAAACACAGTTAGTAAATGTAGTGTAGCCGTATGGATTAAATATACCGTCTCTTACCATCCTCCTCCTCCTACATCTATATCTAATCCTCCTCCTCCTACATCTCCATCTCCATCTCCATCTCCTACATCTCCATCTCCTCCTCCTCCTCCTACATCAACATGTCCATCTCCTACTCCTACATCATACCATCTCTCCATCTCCCTCCTCCTACATCTACATCTCCATCTCCATCTCCTCCTCCTACATCTCCATCTCCATCTCCTCCTCCTCCTCCTACATCTACATCTCCATCTCCATCTCCTCCTCCTACATCTACATCTCCATCTCCATCTCCTCCTCCTACATCTACATCTCCATCTCCTCCTCCTACATCTACATCTCTATCTCCTCCTCCTCCATCCTCCTCCATCTACATCTCCTCCTCCTCCTACATCTCCATCTCCATCTCCTCCTCCTCCTCCTCCTCCTACATCTACATCTCCTCCTCCTCTTACATTTACATCTCGATCTCCTCCTCCTCCTTCCTTCTCCATCTACGTTTCCTCCTCCTCCCCCCACTCCACCATCTACACTCCTCCTCCTCCTACATCTACATCTCCATTACCTCCTCCTCCTCCTATATCTAAATCTCCATCTTCTCCTCCTCCTACATCTCCATCTCCATCTCCTCCTCCTATTCCTTCCCTACATCTACTCCTCCTCCTGCTCCTCCTACATCTACCCCTCTTCCTCCTTCTCCTACATTTACTCCTCGTCGTCCTCCTCCTCCTATATCTACTCCTTCTCCTCTTACTCCTACATCTACTCCTTCCTCTCCTCCTACATCTACTCCTCCTCCTCCTCCTACCTCTACTCCTCCTCCTCCTCCTTCATCTACTTCTCCTCCTCCTCCTCCTACATCTACTCCTCCTTCTCCTACATCTACCCCTCTTCCTCTTCCTCCTACATCTACTCCTCCATCTCCTCCTCCTACATCTATTCGTCCTCCTCCCCCTCCTACATCTACTCCTCCTCCAACTCCTCCTACATCTTCTCCTCCTCCTATTCGACCTACCTCTACTCCTCCTCCTCCTCCAACATCTACTTCTACTCCTCCTCCTACATCTACTCCTCCTCCTATATCTACTCCTCCTACATCTACTCCTCCTCCTCCTCCTCCTACATCTACTCCTCCTCCTCCTCCTACATCTACTCCTCCTCCTCCTACATCTACTCCTCCTCCTACATCTACTCCTCCTCCTCCTACATCTACTCCTTCTCCTCCTCCTCCTACATCTACTCCTTCTCCTCCTCCTACATCTACTCCTCCTCCTCCTACATCTACTCCTCCTCCTACATCTACTCCTTCTCCTCCTCCTCCTACATCTACTCCTCCTCCTACATCTACTCCTCCTACATCTACTCCTCCTCCTCCTACATCTACTCCTCCTCCTCCTCCTACATCTACTCCTCCTCCTCCTCCTACATCTACTCCTCCTCCTCCTACATCTACTCCTTCTCCTCCTCCTCCTACATCTACTCCTTCTCCTCCTCCTACATCTACTCCTCCTCGTCCTCCTCCTACATCTACTCCTCCTCCTACATCTACTCCTCCTCGTCCTCCTCCTACATCTACTCCTCCTCCTCCTACATCTACTCCTCCATCTCCTCCTACATCTACTCCTCCTCCTCCTCCTACATCTACTCCTCCTCCTTCATCTACTCCTCCTCCTCCTCCTACATCTACTCCTCCATCTCCTCCTACATCTACTCCTCCTCGTCCTTCTCCTACAAATTCTACTCCTCCTCGTCCTCCTCCCTACATCTACTCCTCCTGCTACATCTACTCCTCCTCCTGCTACATCTACTCCTCCTCCTGTTACATCTACTCCTTCTCCTGCTACATCTACTCCTTCTCCTGCTACACCTACTCCTCCCCCTCCTACATCTACTCCTCCTCCAACTCCTTCTACATCTTCTCCTCCTCCTACTCGACCTACCTCTACATCTCCTCCTACATCTACTTCTCTTCCCGCTCCTCATACATCTACTCCTCCTCCTACATCTACTCCTCCTCCTACATCTACTCCTCCTCGTCCTCCTCCTACATCTACTCCTCCTCTTCCTCCTCCTACATCTACTCCTCCTCGTCCTCCTACATCTACTCCTCCTCCTACATCTACTCCTCCTCCTACATCTACTCCTCCTCCTACATCTACTCCTCCTCCTACATCTACTCCTCCTCCTACATCTACTCCTCCTCCTACCTCTACTCCTCCTACATCTACTCCTCCTCCTACATCTACTCCTCCTCCTACATCTACTCCTCCTCCTACCTCTACTCCTCCTCCTACATCTACTCCTCCTCGTCCTCCCTCACATCTACTCCTTCTCCTCCTCCTACATCTACTCCTCCTCGTCCTCCTACATCTACTCCTCCTCCTCCTACATACTCTCCTCCTCCTCCTCCTTCATCTACTCCTCCTCCTACCTCTACTCCTCCTCCTCCTGCTTCATCTACTCCTCCTCCTCCTACATCCACTCCTTCTTCTGCTCCTACATCTACTCCTTATTCTCCTCCTACATCTACTCCTCCTCGTCTTCCAACATCTACTCATCCTTCTACATCTACTCCTCCTCGTCCTCCTACATCTACTCCTCCTCGTCCTCCTCCTACATCTACTCCTCCTTCTACATCTACTCCTCCTCGTCCTCCTCCTACATCTACTCCTCCTCTTCACTACTATCCTCCTCGTCCTCCTACATCTACTTCTCCTCTTTCTCCTCCTACATCTACTCCTCCTTCTACATCTACTCCTCCTCGTCCTCCTCCTACATCTACTCCTCCTCGTCCTCCTACAGCTACTCCTCCTTCTACATCTACTCCTCCTCGTCCTCCTCCTACATCTACTCCTCCTCGTCCTCCTCCTACATCTACTCCTCCTCGTCCTCCTCCTACATCTACTCCTCCTTCTACATCTACTCCTCCTCGTCCTCCTACATCTACTCCTCCTCGTCCTCCTACATCTACTCCTCCTCCTCCATCTACTCCTCCTCGTCCTCCTCCTACATCTACTCCTCCTCGTCCTCCTCCTACATCTACTCCTCCTCGTCCTCCTCCTACATCTACTCCTCCTCCTACATCTACTCCTCCTTCTACATCTACTCCTCCTCGTCCTCCTCCTACATCTACTCCTCCTCGTCCTCCTACATCTACTCCTCCTCGTCCTCCTACATCTACTCCTCCTCCTACATCTACTCCTCCTCGTCCTCCTACATCTACTCCTCCTCCTACATCTACTCCTCCTCCTCCTCCTTCATCTACTTCTCCTCCTCCTCCTACATCTACTCCTCCTTCTCCTACATCTACTCCTCCTCCTACATCTACTCCTCCTCCTCCTCCTACATCTACTCCTCCTCCTACATCTACTCCTCCTCGTCCTCCTACATCTACTCCTCCTCCTACATCTACTCCTCCTCGTCCTCCTACATCTACTCCTCCTCCTACATCTACTCCTCCTCGTCCTCCTCCTACATCTACTCCTCCTCGTCCTCCTCCTACATCTACTCCTCCTCTTCCTCCTCCTACATCTACTCCTCCTCTTACCTCTACTCCTCCTCCTACCTCTACTCCTCCTCCTACATCTACTCCTCCTCCTACATCTACTCCTCCTCGTCCTCCTCCTACATCTACTCCTCCTCCTACATCTACTCCTCCTACATCTACTCCTCCTCCTACATCTACTCCTCCTCCTACATCTACTCCTCCTCCTACATCTACTCCTCCTCGTCCTCCTCCTACATCTACTCCTCCTCCTACATCTACTCCTCCTCGTCCTCCTCCTACATCTACTCCTCCTCCTACATCTACTCCTCCTCCTACATCTACTCCTCCTCCTACATCTACTCCTCCTCCTACATCTACTCCTCCTCGTCCTCCTCCTACATCTACTCCTCCTCGTCCTCCTCCTACATCTACTCCTCCTCGTCCTCCTCCTACATCTACTCCTCCTCGTCCTCCTCCTACATCTACTCCTCCTCGTCCTCCTCCTACATCTACTCCTCCTCCTCCTCCTCTACCCCTCTTCCTCCTCCTCCTACATCTACTCCTCCTCGTCCTCCTCCTACATCTACTCCTCCTCCTACATACTCTCCTCCTCCTCCTCCTACATCTACTCCTTCTCCTACCTCTACTCCTCCTCCTCCTGCTTCATCTACTCCTCCTCTTCCTACATCTACTCCTTCTTCTGCTCCTACATCTACTCCTTCTTCTCCTCCTACATCTACTCTTTCTTCTCCTCCTACATCTACTCCTTCTCCTCCTCCTACATCTACTCCTCCTCGTCCTCCTCCTACATCTACTCCTCCTCCTACATCTACTCCTCCTCCTACCTCTACTCCTCCTCGTCCTCCTCCTACATCTACTCCTCCTCCTACATCTACTCCTCCTCCTACATCTACTCCTCCTCCTACATCTACTCCTCCTCGTCCTCCTCCTACATCTACTCCTCCTCCTACATCTACTCCTCCTCGTCCTCCTCCTACATCTACTCCTCCTCGTCCTCCTCCTACATCTACTCCTCCTCGTCTTCCTACATCTACTCATCCTCCTACATCTACTCCTCCTCGTCTTCCTACATCTACTCATCCTCCTACATCTACTCCTCCTCGTCCTCCTCCTACATCTACTCCTCCTCGTCCTCCTCCTACATCTACTCCTCTTCCTCTTCCTACATCTACTCCTCCTCCTACATCTACTCCTCCTCCTACATCTAATCCTCCTCCTACATCTACTCCTTCCTCTCCTCCTACATCTACCCCTCCACGTCCTCCGTCTACATCTACTCCTCCTCCTCCTACATCTACTCCTTCTCCTCCTCCTCCTACATCTACTCCTTCTCCTCCTCCTACATCTACTCCTCCTCGTCCTCCTCCTACATCTACTCCTCCTCCTCCTCCTACATCTACCCACTCCTCCTCTCCTCTTCCTCCTCCTACATCTACTCCTCCTCGTCCTCCTACATCTACTCCTCCTCCTACATCTCTCTCCTCGTCCTCCTCGTCCTCCTCCTACATCTACTCCTCCTCCTACATCTACTCCTTCTCCTACATCTACTCCTCCTCGTCCTCCTCCTACATCTACTCCTCCTCCTCCTCCTACATCTACTCCTCCTCGTCCTCCTCCTACATCTACTCCTCCTCGTCCTCCTCCTACATCTACTCCTCCTCCTCCTCCTACATCTACTCCTCCTCCTCCTCCTACATCTACTCCTCCTCCTCCTACATCTACTCCTCCTCCTCCTACATCTACTTCCTCCTCCTCCTCCTCCTACCACTACTCCTCCTCCTCTTCCTCCTACATCTACTCCTCCTCCTACCATCTACTCCTCCTCCTCCTCCTATCCTCCTCCTCGTCCTCCTACATCTACTCCTCCTCCTACATCTACTCCTCCTCCTACATCTACTCCTCCTCCTACATCTACTCCTCCTCCTCCTACATCTACTCCTTCTCCTCCTACATCTACTCCTTCTCCTCCTCCTCCTACATCTACTCCTTCTCCTCCTCCTACATCTACTCCTCCTCCTCCTCCTACATCTACTCCTTCTCCTCCTACATCTACTCCTCCTCCTACATCTACTCCTCCTCCTACATCTACTCCTCCTCGTCCTCCTCCTACATCTACTCCTCCTCCTACATCTACTCCTCCTCGTCCTCCTCCTACATCTACTCCTCCTCCTACATCTACTCCTCCTCGTCCTCCTCCTACATCTACTCCTCCTCGTCCTCCTCCTACATCTACTCCTCCTCGTCCTCCTCCTACATCTACTCCTCCTCGTCCTCCTCCTACATCTACTCCTCCTCCTACATCTACTCCTCCTCGTCCTCCTCCTACATCTACTCCTCCTCCTACATCTACTCCTCCTCCTCCTCCTACATCTACTCCTCCTCGTCCTCCTCCTACATCTACTCCTCCTCGTCCTCCTCCTACATCTACTCCTCCTCCTACATCTACTCCTCCTCGTCCTCCTACATCTACTCCTCCTCGTCCTCCTCCTACATCTACTCCTCCTCGTCCTCCTACATCTACTCCTCCTCCTACATCTACTCCTCCTCGTCCTCCTCCTACATCTACTCCTCCACCTCCCACTACTCCTCCTCCTACATCTACTCCTCCTCGTCCTCCTCCTACATCTACTCCTCCTCGTCCTCCTCCTACATCTACTCCTCCTCCTACATCTACTCCTCCTCCTCCTACATCTACTCCTCCTCCTACCTCTACTCCTCCTCCTCCTCCTTCATCTACTTCTCCTCCTACATCTACTCCTCCTCCTCCTCTACTCCTCCTCCTACATCTACTCCTCCTCGTCCTCCTCCTACATCTACTTCTCCTCCTACATCTACTCCTCCTCCTACATCTACTCCTCCTCCTCATCCTCCTACATCTATTAGTCCTCCTCGGCCTCCTACATCTACTCCTCCTACAATTCCTCCTATTCGACCTACCTCTACTCCTCCTCGTCCTCCTCCTACATCCTACTCCTCCTCGTCCTCCTCCTACCTCTACTCCTCCTCGTCCTCCTCCTACATCTACTCCTCCTCCTACTCTACTCCTCCTCCTACATCTACTCCTCTCTTCTACTCCTCCCTCCTACATCTACTCCCTCCTCGTCTCCTCCTACATCTACTCCTCCTCCTACATCTACTTCTCCATCTCCTCCTCCTAAATCTACTCCTCCTACATCCATTCCTCCTCCTACATCTACTCCTCCTCCTACATCTACTCCTCCTCCTACCTCTACTCCTCCTCCTACATCTACTCCTCCTCGTCCTCCTCCTACATCTACTCCTCCTCCTACATCTACTCCTCCTCCTACATCTACTCCTCCTCCTACATCTACTCCTCCTCCTACATCTACTCCTCCTCGTCCTCCTCCTACATCTACTCCTCCTCCTACATCTACTCCTCCTCCTACATCTACTCCTCCTCGTCCTCCTCCTACATCTACTCCTCCTCCTACATCTACTCCTCCTTCTACATCTACTCCTCCTCGTCCTCCTCCTACCATCTCTCTCCTCCTCCTCCTCCTCCTACATCTACTCCTCCTCCTACATCTACTCCTCCTCGTCCTCCTCCTACATCTACTCCTCCTCCTACATCTACTCCTCCTCTTACCTCTACTCCTCCTACATCTACTCCTCCTCCTACCTCTACTCCTCCTCCTACATCTACTCCTCCTCCTACCTCTACTCCTCCTCCTACCTCTACTCCTCCTCCTACCTCTACTCCTCCTCCTACATCTACTCCTCCTCCTCCTCACATCTACTCCTCCTCGTCCTCCTCCTACATCTACTCCTCCTCCTTCATCTACTCCTCCTCTTACCTCTACTTCTCCCATCTCCTCCTCCTACATCTACTCCTCCTCGTCCTCTACTCCTACTCATCTACTCCTCCTCGTCCTCCTCCTACATCTACTCCTCCTTCTACATCTACTCCTCCTCTTTCTCCTCCTACATCTACTCCTCCTCCCTCCTCCTACCATCTACTCCTCCTCCTTCATCTACTCCTCCTCCTACCTCTACTCCTCCTCGTCCTCCTCCTACATCTACTCCTCCTCGTCCTCCTCCTACATCTACTCCTCCTCCTACCTCTACTCCTCCTCGTCCTCCTCCTACATCTACTCCTCCTCCTACCTCTACTCCTCCTCGTCCTCCTCCTACATCTACTCCTCCTCCTACATCTACTCCTCCTCCTACATCTACTCCTTCCTCCTACATCTACTCCTCCTCCTCCTACATCTACTTCTCTACCTCCTCCTACATCTACTCCTCCTCCTCCTCCTCCTACATCTACTCCTCCTCCTCCTCCTCCTACATCTACTCCTCCTCCTCCTCCTCCTACATCTACTCCTCCTCCTCCTCCTACCACATCTACTCCTCCTCCTATTACTACCGCATCTACTCCTCCTCCTACATCTACTCCTCCTCCATCTACTCCTCCTCCTACTCCTCCTAACATCTACTCCTCCTTCTACTTCTACTCCTCCGACTACTACTCCTCCCTCCTACTCCTCCTCCTACTCCATTCACTCCTCCTACTCCTCTACTCTCTCCTACTCCTACTACTCCTCCTCCTCCTACTCCTACTACCTCCTACTCCTCCTAAATCTACTCCTCCTCCTACATCTACTCCTCCTACTACTACTCCTCCTCCTCCTACTACTCCTACTCGTCCTCCTCCTACTACTACTACTCCTTCCTCCTACTACTACTCCTCCTCCTACTCTACTCCTCCCTCCTACATCTACTCCTTCCTCCTTCTACTACTACTACCTCCTCTTCCTCCTCCTACTACTTCTCTACTCCTCCTTCTCCTACTACTACTACTACTTCCTTCTCCCTACTACTACTCCTCCTCCTCCTACTACTATTCTCCCTCTTCCTCCTCCTCAACTACTACTACTCGTCCTCCTCCTACATCTACTACTCCTCGTCACTCCTCCTACTACTACTACTCGTCACCTCACTCCTACATCTACTCCTCCTCCTACATACTCCTCCTACATCTGTACTCCTTCTCTTCCTCCTCGTACTACTACTGCTCCTCTTCTCTCTGTCCTCCTCTCTCTGTAACATATGTTCCTCATACATCTGCTGCTGCTCTTCCATCATACTAGCTGCTGCTGCTCCTCTTCCTCCTCGTCCTGCTGCCTGCATCTGCTCTTCATCATCCTGCTACTGGTGCTGCTCTTCTTCATCCTGCTGCTACTACTGCCTCTACTCCTCCCCCTTCATCCTCCTGCTGCTGCTACTACTCTTCCTCCTGCTGCTGCTACTGCTCCTCCTACATCTCTTCCTCGTCCTCCTGCTGCTGCTGCTGCTGCTCTTCATCGCCCTGCTGCTACTCCTCTTCCTACACCTACTATTACTACTCCATCTACTCCTCCTCCACTACATGTACTACTACTCTTCCTCACTGCTCCTCCTACTACTACTCCTCTTCCTGCCTACTATTACTATTCCTATATTTCCCTCCTACTACTACTACTACTCCTCTTCCTCTTACTACTACTACTCCTCTTATCTCTACTCCTCCTCCTACCACTACTACTTCTCTTCCTCCTACTACATCCTACTCCTCTCTTCCTCCTACTACTACTACTCCTCTTCCTCCTCCCCTACTACATACTACCACTCACTCTCACTCCTCCTACTACTACTCCCTCCACTCTTCACTCTACTACTACTATATATGATATATATACTACTCCCTTCCTCCGTCACTACTCCCCCATCTACTACTCTTCCTCCATCTTACTACTACTACTACATCTTCTCCTCTTCACTACTACTACTACTCTTACCTCCTACTACTACTACTACATCTTCATCACTACTACTACTACCTCTCTCTTCCTCCTACTACTACTACTCTTCACCTCTGTCTACTACTACCTTCTCTGTCTCTCTTCCTCCTCACTACTGTGCTTCCTCTTTCTGTCTACTACTACTCCTACATCTACTCCTCCTCCTACATCTACTCCTCCTCCACCTACTACTTCTCCTCGTCTTCCTCCTTCTACTACTACTACTCCTCCTCCTACCTCTACTCCTCTCGTCCTCCTACCTACTACTACTACTCCTCCTCCTACTACTACTACT
>JAWDGP010001221.1:22500-34971 GCA_033675545.1 Elysia crispata | reverse complement strand
AATGTATCCTTTTTTAATTGTTTACTAGATTATATTTGATAGGGACAATGTATCCTTTTTTAATTGTTTACTAGATTATATTGGATAGGGACAATGTCTCCTTCTTTTAATTATTTACTAGATTATATTTGATATTTGATAGGGACAATGTCTTCTTTTTAATTATCTACTAGATTATATTTGATTAACTTATCTTGTTTTGTTCTGTTGAGTTCTTTTCTAAATCTGTTTTTCTTCTTGTTCTTATTTTATATGTCAGTAGTGACTGTGGCACTCGGTGCCTAAGGTCTTCAGTCTCTTTGTCTGCATCTTCTGTAATAGAGTTGGGATTTTTTCTCGGTCTATGTTATCTTTGTTGCGGTTTCCTTTTCCTTTATCCTCTACTTTTCTTGCGATTGGGACGATAACTGTGCTCTCTGTGCTTTCTACTATTTCTCCTTTTTTCTTCCAACTTTTGTTTGTGTTTTATCCGTTGTTCTTTCATACCTCCTGTGTCTTGCCAGCTCGTCTGTTACTTCTCTTTTTTTATATTCTGACAGCCTGTGAGTGCAATCACATATCTTTTTGGTTGAGCTGTGCTCTGTACTTCTCTTTTCCCCATCATATTTTCCATGTTTTTAATCTCTTCCCCTCTTTTTGTACACTTTGAGGGCCAGTGTCCTGTGTTGCTATACCAGTAGCATTGCCGTCGTTTGTTCCTGATTGAAACAAACCACAACATTTCTGAGACATTCTCTTTGTGTTTAAAGTTGATCATAAAATGAGGTTCGTTTTTTGGAACGGTGTACGGAACAGTCACACCGATCCGGCTGTTCTCCACCCAGATCCTGATCTACACAAAGCGACCAAACCATGGACACCGCCTTGCTCTTTCAGTCCTCACACCTGGTGCCGGGAAATGTTGACAAGTCGAAAATGTTTTTGGGCATGGACCATTCTAAGGTCTACGTCGAGCACCGGCCCAGATACACTGACGAGCTGTTTAAGACAATCGCTGACTACTGCAAGGAGACCAACCCTGACCTCAACCTGGCCGTGGATGTTGGGTGTGGACCTGGCACGAGTACTATCGGGCTTGCTAAGTATTTCCAAAAAGTGAGGTGGTTTCCATACACACTGATCTTTGTATTAGTTGTTATAAACCAGTTGAAAAGCTTTTCTTCTCCATCACTTTGCACTAAGTAGAAGGCGGTAAGATGCGCAGTCAAGTAAGACGCAAAAGATCCGGGGATACGATCAATAGATTCAGAATATCTATAAATATTATCACTAAATTCGACCATAAAAAAGTTACAGACATTAAATTATAAACAAAGTATAGTTCACTGAAAGTTAAAGGTACTGATTCTCACACCAACAGTGTATAAGATCAATTTAATTTCCTTTTATGGTCAGTATTATCTTAAGCCACAATTTTGTGTCGTGAAAACAATAAATCTTTATATTGAAGTTTTAAGCATACAAAAAAAATAATGAAATACACTAGATTTTATTTTCAATCTTCCTCATCCGTTTTTTTTTTTCTAAAATATATCATAGTATATTGCTGTCGACATTTGAAAACAAGAATGTTAATTTACACGCTGCAACTCTGAGCCACATAGTATCTATAGGTAACTAAAAATCATTACACCTTCGACTAATAGATCAGGAGATTTAAAGGTTATTATGCGGACATCTTTATATTGGAAGAAACTCTTCTTTCCCCATGATGCTAAAACGATAATTATAATAATGATAACAATAATAATAATAATAATAATAACAACAACAACAACAACAACAACAACAACAACAACAACAACAACAACAACATAAATAACAATAATTATAGTAGTAGTTACAATTATATAATATTAGTTATAATTATATAATAATAGACATAATTATATTATAATAGTTACAATTACATCATAATAGTTACAATTGTGAAATAATAGTTATAATTATATAATAATAGTGATAAATAAATAATGATAGTTATTATTATATAACAACGGTATTTCCTTTTATCTAGGTTATCGGTATTGACATCAGTGAGACCCAGATCGCATGCGCACCAAAAGACATCCCAAACTGCGAGTTCAAGGTCGGCTACTCTGACAAACTTCCGTTTATCGAGGCGGGAACTGTGGACCTTCTTCTGCTGCGGGTCATCCTTTCACTGGTTGCCACAGAAAGAGTAAGTCACGACCTCTGCTTCTAGCTCTCGCTGTTTAAAAATCTAACTTTAAAGTTTAATCTGTACGTAGCATAATTATTAACATTTTAGAACATGCTACCACCTAATTTCGCTACGATTGCTGCTCCGTATGCGCCTATCATATCAAAAAATTGTATAATCAGAAGCGTAGAAATGTTTTTGTTGCCCAGAAAGTAGTGCTATAGACATCGATATAATGTACCCACATAACTATTGATTGAAATAAGCTAACTTCTTTACCAGTTTCGACCAAATTTGGTCAGGGCTAGAGCTAGCAAATTAGGACCTGAATGTTATTCCTTGACCCCGTGACTCAAACCTTCCATGTGTCGTCGGTGTGGGTAGAAGGGCGAGAGTTCTGTTAAAGGGCCAGAAGTTGTGACAATCTTCGATTTGATTAGATTTAACTTGTCAATGAAAGGCAGCCACTTTTTATGTAAGAAAGGACTTTGATATCAACCTTAAGACATATTCATGAAAACGATTTTTCTCTTTGTAGAACTTTAGCCGAGGCTGACAGAGTTCTGAAGCCTGGAGGAACTATCGCCATATTTGGATATGACTTTCCCTGTTGTGACATTCCGGAAGTTGAAGCTTGCCTCCAGAGCGTAAGCTACTTTGCTAATTAATGCAGAAAATTCAAGGATGTAATTAGAGAATTCATATGATAGAACTTTATTCACCAAAAAAAATTCAAAACAAAATTTAGTTTACAGCAGAACAGTATCGATGCCTGGTGTGTAAGAATTGCAGGAAGCTTCTGGTAGGGAAAAGATAAGAGACATGACTTTGGGAAGTCGACTACATGTTTCTATCAAAATTTTCTGATAATTGAAACCTGAAACTCGCAGCGGAGCTCAATATAAAATTTCCAAGACGCCAATAAAAATGAAGATGAAAAAGAGGTAAATTTCAGCTCTGAAACTTACAAAACAGTTTCAAGAAGTAAAACCACCTGATAGACGCCATGGAAAACAAAGCAGCAAATGAATGAGTCAAAGTACTGAGTTGTAGCGAATGTTAATAAACTTAAGCTGACACTGGCTGAACCAGGTCATGGGGTTTGTACGAGTGCCGAGATATTTGTACATAATGTAGCTGTAAGTGACTTGGGAAAGCTCAATAGTGAGACTTGCTTGAAAACTAGATGGTTTTATAGTTAGCCTCGAAAATTGATGATATGATGGCTACATAAGACAATTCATGATTCGATAAATAAGAAACTTCACGATTTCTTGGCCAGCTAGGAAACTTGATTGTTTGATGGCTAACTTCGAACCTTGATAATTAATGATTACCTTTATTTGTCTTTATTAGCCCGAAGAAAAAGCTTTGATTTTTTAAACGAGTCAACTCCAGTTTGAGATCAGTAGAGCGTTTTCTTGTTTTGGATAACTTCGAATCTTGATAATTAATGATTACCTTTATTTGTCTTTATTAGCCCGAAGAAAAAGCTTTGACTATTTAAACGAGTCAACTCCCGTTTGAGATCAGTAGAGAAGCGTAGCTTAAACTTAAAGCTCTCCAGTTTTGTTCCTCCTGTTGTCTTTTTGTTTTGTGTTTTGTTTTGGTTTCAGTTGTTTTAATTTTTGTTGCTGTTTAGGGAGAGGGGTGGTGGGGGGCTTTGTTTGAACATTTTTTACCGTTAGTATCAAATAAGCAGACTTCGTCTCTAGATTAAGACCTTCAGTTCCTTTTTATGATAACACTTAACACATTTTTATATGTTCTTTTCTTTATTGTATTTATATTTATATTCATATTTTTTATTATTTGGACATCAAATGTTTTTTCCATCATAGTTTCGCAGCTTAAATATCATTAATCATTGAGATAATAAATTGTGTATTATAATGTCTGTAATCATGTATTTGATGCTTTTCGCATTGGATTCTCTTTAGATCTGGACTCGTATTTTCTCGTTCGCACCTAAGGAAGCAGCTCCGGCGTTGGAGAGATTCAGAGGACTGGAGTTACCTTACCCTGGCTTGATACGGTCAGATACGGAGGCTGGTGGTCATTCTTTCTCTCTTTTGTCTCTTTCCCTCTCCCTATCTATAAGTCTATTTATCTCTATCCTAATCTCTTTATGCCTATCTTTGCCTCGGTCTAACTTCCTGTATTTTACTTTTTCTCTTATTTCTTCTTCCTTCCTGTCTTATATTTATCTTCTCTTTAACATAAGATGACTTATCCAGCTAAATGAAATCTGGGTGAAAAGCTCTTTTCAGCTCTAAATACAACTCAGTAAGTTTTCCGGGAACTATTTTGTGTGATTTAGGTCCCTTTTCAATTGTACTTCGTATTAGGTTTTTCTATAATTAAGCACGAAAAAAAAAATATTTTCGAAGTCTTGAAGAGCAAAGCACACTGACAAAATATTCTTTTTCCTTTCTGCTTCCCAGAAATGACGAGATGAAGCTCCAGATGAACTACACTGTTGAGCGAAATATCGAGTTTCTGAGGTCCACACGCTCAGCACGTGCCTACATGGAGGCCCATCCAACCCAAGACTTTTTGGGCGATGTTGCTGAAGAGTAAGTTCAATCTGAAACGTTCCGTTTGTGGTTGACTGGGCTATCAATTAGTCAGTTTACATAACAACAATCAATAAACAGAACAATAAATCAATCAATCGCTTAAAACTTTAATAAGTGAAATAAATCAATTACTTCATCATGTAATTAGTGAATCAATCAACCAATCAATCAATTATTCAGCTAAACAGACAATTAGTCCATCAAGCAATCATTTATCTGAGAGAATCACAGCCTCGTTTTTTTTAAGCTGCCCAACGGAATTAAATCTGCTTTGGAACTCGGTTGCTTTCTTCATAGAAATCAAAGTTGAGTTAATGCCTTTACTGAAAGGAAAAATAAAGCGTTTTTTTCTGGGCGCTCAAGTGTGTGAGACAATAAAATGTCACTTTCTTTTACATGGTTCTTTCGCTTGTCATGTTTTATTTTAAATGTAGTCACGGTAATTCATTTTGTGAAAATCTAAATCATTTGATTGATTCTGTTAAACCTCAATTGTCGTGCATGATTGCAGGTACAAATATATTGACAGCTAGAAATTCCCCCAAGGCATTTCAAATTTACTAAATTTTTGCGGGCATTCTTAGCTGTCCATAAAATTTAAAGAACAATTTTTTCAATAGATTAGAAAAGTACAGAAATAGCTGATTTCCCATATTACTACGTGTCTTTTTAACTAATTTTTTCAAATAATATGCTGATACGTTAATCGCAATATGTCCTAATAATCAGCATCTATAAAGGTATGATTCCTTGATTGGGTTATCCTAGATTCCACCCTCATTAGGTCCTATAATTTGGTTTTTTATTTTTTCTTTCTTTTTCTAGACTTCGCCAGGCTCTACACACATCTGGTGCTGGTGACATCTACAGCGTGACCTTTAACCTGTACCTACTCATGGTTCACAAACCGATGAACTGAAATTTATAAAACTAAACAGATGTGATATGGCGGAGGTCCATTTGGTTCTTATTAAATCAGATATATTCTCTCTCTCTCTCTCTCTCTCTCTCTCTGTCTCTCTGTCTCTCTCTCTGTTTCTATCTCTCTGTCTCTCTGTCTCTCTCTCTGTCTCTATCTCTCTGTCTCTCTGTCTCTCTCTATCTCTCTCTGTCTCTCTCTATCTATCTGTCTGCCTATCTATCTCTCTTACTCTCTCTCTCTCTAAATTTGTTATTTTCATTCTCTCTTCGTCTTTCTCTCTCTCTCTCTCTCTCTCTCTCTCTCTCTCTCTCTATCTATCTGTCTATCTCTCAATTTGTTAATCTCTTTCTCTCTTTGTCTCTCTCTCTTTGTCTCTCTCCCTAACTCTCTCTTTCTCTCTCTCTCTCCCTCAGTTTGTCTATCTCTTTCTCTCTTTGTCTCTGCCTCTCTATCTTTATCTCTGTACCTCTATTTCTCTCCCTTTCTTTCTCTGCTCAAAATCTATAAAAGTATAAATATAAGTTGGAAATGTTATACACCATAGAGAAAATAAATTCATTAAGTTATAATACCGAGATTCAGGCACTTCATTGCAACATTTAAATAAAAAGATTGTTTTGTTAAATATCTGTCTTCAATGGGGTTTTCTTCTCGATTATTTTCTCAAAGAGGATTTGAAGACAATTCAATGTTTGATAATCATTAAATAATATGTGTGTATGCGACTTAAATTCTCTCAACTCTATTATATTTTAGACCTAATAAGGATTCTATCTTAGAACATCATAGTCAACAAATGACTTCACAAAGCGCTTGTGCAAGGTAAATCTAGAAATAATTGAGATAATCTTAAGTTTACAAACTCATCGTGACATGAAGAAAGTACACTTTTACCTTCAAACTCGCCATGACGACCAGGCATGAAGAAAGAACACTATTACTTCCAAATCGCCGTGACAACCAAGCATGGAGAAAGAACACTATTACTTCCAAATCGCCGTGACAACCAAGCATGGAGAAAGTACACTATTACTTCCAAATCGCCGTGACAACCAAGCATGGAGAAAGAACACTATTACTTCCAAATCGCCGTGACAACCAAGCATGAAGAAAGTACACTTTTACCTTCAAACTCGCCATGACGACCAGGCATGAAGAAAGAACACTATTACTTCCAAATCGCCGTGACAACCAAGCATGGAGAAAGTACATTCTTACAAACGTATTGTAACAAATATGATTAAAGATGTTTATATTTTTACTATCTAACTTACAGTGACATTCATGAGTCAATAAAGTAAAACCTGACTTCTGTAATTACCGTGAAAACCATAAATAAATGAATTACATTCTTATTTCCAAGCTCACTGGGACAACAACAAAAAAGGCATCAAATCCTTACTTCCAAACACAACGTGATAATCATAAATAACGAGACTACATCCTTACTTCCAAACACAACGTGATAATCATAAATAACGAGACTACATCCTTACTTCCAAACACAACGTGATAATCATAAATAACGAGACTACATCCTTACTTCCAAACACAACGTGATAATCATAAATAACGAGACTACATCCTTATTTCCAAACACAGCGTAATAATCATGAATAAAGATAGTGCATCCTTAATTCCAAACACAGCGTGATAATTATAAAGAAAGATAGAGCATCCTTAATCCCAAACACAACGTGATAATCATGAATAAAGATAGAGCATCCTTAATTCCAAACGCAACGTGAAAATCATAATAAACATAGTACTCCCTTATGCCTAAACACAACGTAATATAAATGAATACCGACAGTACATCCTTACATTAGAATGCAACGTGACAACCACTCTCATTACTTCTAAAAGCAGTTGTTTTAATACCCTTTTGTCATGTTTTGAGTAAGAAAACGACATACAGCTTGTGAATGTTCAAACCTACGTATGATCTGAGCCTCAGAAATGGCCCTTGTCTTATAGCATGTGGACCCGCAGGTTTTCAGATCCTTCAAGTATCAGGAGGACCTCGATGAACTCTCCTCCAGTCAGACATGGTCCCGGTCTTATAGCATGTGGACCCGTAGGTTTTCAGATCCTTCAAGTATCAGGAGGACCTCGATGAACTCTCCTCCAGTCAGACATGGCCCTTGTCTTATAGCATGTGGACCCGTAGGTTTTCAGATCCTTCAAGTATCAGGAGGACCTCGATGAACTCTCCTCCAGTCAGACATGGCCCTTGTCTTATAGCATGTGGACCCGTAGGTTTTCAGATCCTTCAAGTATCAGGAGGACCTCGATGAACTCTCCTCCAGTCAGACATGGTCCCGGTCTTATAGCATGTGGACCCGTAGGTTTTCAGATCCTTCAAGTATCAGGAGGACCTCGATGAACTCTCCTCCAGTCAGACATGGTCCCGGTCTTATAGCATGTGGACCCGTAGGTTTTCAGATCCTTCAAGTATGAGGAGGACCTCGATGAACTCTCCTCCAGTCAGACATGGTCCCGGTCTTATAGCATGTGGACCCGTAGGTTTTCAGATCCTTCAAGTATGAGGAGGACCTCGATGAACTCTCCTCCAGTCAGACATGGCCCCGGTCTTATAGCATGTGGACAAGAAGGTTTTCAGATCCTTCAAGTATGAGGAGGACCTCGATGAACTCTCCTCCAGTCAGACATGGTCCCGGTCTTATAGCATGTGGACCCGTAGGTTTTCAGATCCTTCAAGTATGAGGAGGACCTCGATGAACTCTCCTCCAGTCAGACATGGCCCCGGTCTTATAGCATGTGGACCCGTAGGTTTTCAGATCCTTCAAGTATGAGGAGGACCTCGATGAACTCTCCTCCAGTCAGACATGGCCCCGGTCTTATAGCATGTGGACCCGTAGGTTTTCAGATCCTTCAAGTATCAGGAGGACCTCGATGAACTCTCCTCCAGTCAGACATGGCCCTTGTCTTATAGCATGTGGACCCGTAGGTTTTCAGATCCTTCAAGTATGAGGAGGACCTCGATGAACTCTCCTCCAGTCAGACATGGCCCCGGTCTTATAGCATGTGGACCCGTAGGTTTTCAGATCCTTCAAGTATGAGGAGGACCTCGATGAACTCTCCTCCAGTCAGACATGGTCCCGGTCTTATAGCATGTGGACCCGTAGGTTTTCAGATCCTTCAAGTATCAGGAGGACCTCGATGAACTCTCCTCCAGTCAGACATGGTCCCGGTCTTATAGCATGTGGACCCGTAGGTTTTCAGATCCTTCAAGTATCAGGAGGACCTCGATGAACTCTCCTCCAGTCAGACATGGTCCCGGTCTTATAGCATGTGGACCCGTAGGTTTTCAGATCTTTCAAGTATCAGGAGGACCTCGATGAACTCTCCTCCAGTCAGACATGGCCCCGGTCTTATAGCATGTGGACCCGTAGGTTTTCAGATCCTTCAAGTATCAGGAGGACCTCGATGAACTCTCCTCCAGTCAGACATGGCCCCGGTCTTATAGCATGTGGACCCGTAGGTTTTCAGATCCTTCAAGTATCAGGAGGACCTCGATGAACTCTCCTCCAGTCAGACATGGTCCCGGTCTTATAGCATGTGGACCCGTAGGTTTTCAGATCCTTCTCAAGTATCAGGAGGACCTCGATGAACTCTCCTCCAGTCAGACATGGCCCCGGTCTTATAGCATGTGGACCCGTAGGTTTTCAGATCCTTCAAGTATCAGGAGGACCTCGATGAACTCTCCTCCAGTCAGACATGGCCCCGGTCTTATAGCATGTGGACCCGTAGGTTTTCAGATCCTTCAAGTATCAGGAGGACCTCGATGAACTCTCCTCCAGTCAGACATGGCCCCGGTCTTATAGCATGTGGACCCGCAGGTTTTCAGATCCTTCAAGTATCAGGAGGACCTCGATGAACTCTCCTCCAGTCAGACATGGCCCTTGTCTTATAGCATGTGGACCCGTAGGTTTTCAGATCCTTCAAGTATCAGGAGGACCTCGATGAACTCTCCTCCAGTCAGACATGGTCCCGGTCTTATAGCATGTGGACCCGTAGGTTTTCAGATCCTTCAAGTATCAGGAGGACCTCGATGAACTCTCCTCCAGTCAGACATGGTCCCGGTCTTATAGCATGTGGACCCGTAGGTTTTCAGATCCTTCAAGTATGAGGAGGACCTCGATGAACTCTCCTCCAGTCAGACATGGTCCCGGTCTTATAGCATGTGGACCCGTAGGTTTTCAGATCCTTCAAGTATGAGGAGGACCTCGATGAACTCTCCTCCAGTCAGACATGGCCCCGGTCTTATAGCATGTGGACAAGAAGGTTTTCAGATCCTTCAAGTATGAGGAGGACCTCGATGAACTCTCCTCCAGTCAGACATGGTCCCGGTCTTATAGCATGTGGACCCGTAGGTTTTCAGATCCTTCAAGTATGAGGAGGACCTCGATGAACTCTCCTCCAGTCAGACATGGCCCCGGTCTTATAGCATGTGGACCCGTAGGTTTTCAGATCCTTCAAGTATGAGGAGGACCTCGATGAACTCTCCTCCAGTCAGACATGGCCCCGGTCTTATAGCATGTGGACCCGTAGGTTTTCAGATCCTTCAAGTATCAGGAGGACCTCGATGAACTCTCCTCCAGTCAGACATGGCCCTTGTCTTATAGCATGTGGACCCGTAGGTTTTCAGATCCTTCAAGTATGAGGAGGACCTCGATGAACTCTCCTCCAGTCAGACATGGCCCCGGTCTTATAGCATGTGGACCCGTAGGTTTTCAGATCCTTCAAGTATGAGGAGGACCTCGATGAACTCTCCTCCAGTCAGACATGGTCCCGGTCTTATAGCATGTGGACCCGTAGGTTTTCAGATCCTTCAAGTATCAGGAGGACCTCGATGAACTCTCCTCCAGTCAGACATGGTCCCGGTCTTATAGCATGTGGACCCGTAGGTTTTCAGATCCTTCAAGTATCAGGAGGACCTCGATGAACTCTCCTCCAGTCAGACATGGTCCCGGTCTTATAGCATGTGGACCCGTAGGTTTTCAGATCTTTCAAGTATCAGGAGGACCTCGATGAACTCTCCTCCAGTCAGACATGGCCCCGGTCTTATAGCATGTGGACCCGTAGGTTTTCAGATCCTTCAAGTATCAGGAGGACCTCGATGAACTCTCCTCCAGTCAGACATGGCCCCGGTCTTATAGCATGTGGACCCGTAGGTTTTCAGATCCTTCAAGTATCAGGAGGACCTCGATGAACTCTCCTCCAGTCAGACATGGTCCCGGTCTTATAGCATGTGGACCCGTAGGTTTTCAGATCCTTCAAGTATCAGGAGGACCTCGATGAACTCTCCTCCAGTCAGACATGGCCCCGGTCTTATAGCATGTGGACCCGTAGGTTTTCAGATCCTTCAAGTATCAGGAGGACCTCGATGAACTCTCCTCCAGTCAGACATGGCCCCGGTCTTATAGCATGTGGACCCGTAGGTTTTCAGATCCTTCAAGTATCAGGAGGACCTCGATGAACTCTCCTCCAGTCAGACATGGCCCCGGTCTTATAGCATGTGGACCCGCAGGTTTTCAGATCCTTCAAGTATCAGGAGGACCTCGATGAACTCTCCTCCAGTCAGACATGGCCCCGGTCTTATAGCATGTGGACCCGCAGGTTTTCAGATCCTTCAAGTATCAGGAGGACCTCGTTGAACTCTCCTCCAGTCAGACATGGCCCTTGTCTTATAGCATGTGGACCGGTAGGTTTTCAGATCCTTCAAGTATCAGGAGGACCTCGATGAACTCTCCTCCAGTCAGACATGGTCCCGGTCTTATAGCATGTGGACCCGTAGGTTTTCAGATCCTTCAAGTATCAGGAGGACCTCGATGAACTCTCCTCCAGTCAGACATGGCCCTTGTCTTATAGCATGTGGACCGGTAGGTTTTCAGATCCTTCAAGTATCAGGAGGACCTCGATGAACTCTCCTCCAGTCAGACATGGCCCTTGTCTTATAGCATGTGGACCGGTAGGTTTTCAGATCCTTCAAGTATCAGGAGGACCTCGATGAACTCTCCTCCAGTCAGACATGGTCCCGGTCTTATAGCATGTGGACCCGTAGGTTTTCAGATCCTTCAAGTATCAGGAGGACCTCGATGAACTCTCCTCCAGTCAGACATGGTCCTTGTCTTATAGCATGTGGACCCGTAGGTTTTCAGATCCTTCAAGTATCAGGAGGACCTCGATGAACTCTCCTCCAGTCAGACATGGTCCTTGTCTTATAGCATGTGGACCCGTAGGTTTTCAGATCCTTCAAGTATCAGGAGGACCTCGATGAACTCTCCTCCAGTCAGACATGGTCCTTGTCTTATAGCATGTGGACCCGTAGTTTTTCAGATCCTTCAAGTATCAGGAGGACCTCGATGAACTCTCCTCCAGTCAGACATGGTCCTTGTCTTATAGCATGTGGACCCGTAGGTTTTCAGATCCTTCAAGTATCAGGAGGACCTCGATGAACTCTCCTCCAGTCAGACATGGTCCTTGTCTTATAGCATGTGGACCCGTAGGTTTTCAGATCCTTCAAGTATCAGGAGGACCTCGATGAACTCTCCTCCAGTCAGACATGGCCCTTGTCTTATAGCATGTGGACCCGCAGGTTTTCAGATCCTTCAAGTATCAGGAGGACCTCGATGAACTCTCCTCCAGTCAGACATGGCCCTTGTCTTATAGCATGTGGACCCGTAGGTTTTCAGATCCTTCAAGTATCAGGAGGACCTCGATGAACTCTCCTCCAGTCAGACATGGTCCCGGTCTTATAGCATGTGGACCCGTAGGTTTTC
>JAWDGP010001221.1:0-17500 GCA_033675545.1 Elysia crispata | reverse complement strand
CACCAAGAGACAGCCCAGTGATTGTCCTGATGTTGTCCATCAAGAAGCAGCCCAGTGATTGTTCTGATGTTGTCCCCCGAGAGACAGCCCAGTGATTGTCCCGATATTGTCCATCAAGAGACAGCCCAGTGATTGTCCTGATGTTGTCCACCAAGAGACAGCCAAGTGATTGTCCTGATGTTGTCCAGCAAAAGACAGCCCAGCGATTGTCTTGATGTTGTCCACCAAGAGACAGCCCAGTGATTGTCCTGATGTTGTCCATCAAGAGACAGCCGAATGATTGTCCTGATGTTGTCCACCAAGAGACAGCCAAGTGATTGTCCTGATTTTGTCCACCAAGAGACAGCCCAGTGATTGTCCTGATGTTGTCCACCAAGAGACAGCCCAGTGATTGTCCTGATGTTGTCCACCAAGAGACAGCCCAGTGATTGTCCTGATG
This sequence comes from Elysia crispata, assembly GCA_033675545.1. NCBI lineage: Eukaryota > Metazoa > Mollusca > Gastropoda > Plakobranchidae > Elysia > Elysia crispata. The sequence goes on along the minus strand of JAWDGP010001221.1, from coordinate 17,061 downwards.
TTGTCCACCAAGAGACAGCCCAGTGATTGTCCTGATGTTGTCCATCAAAAGACAGCCCAGCGATTGTCCTGATGTTGTCCACCAAGAGACAGCCCAGTGATTGTCCTGATGTTGTCCATCAAGAGACAGCCCAGTGATTGTCCTGATGTTGTCCACCAAGAGACAGCCCAGTGATTGTTCTGATGTTGTCCATCAAGAGACAGCCCAGTGATTGTCCTGATGTTGTCCACCAAGAGACAGCCCAGTGATTGTACTGATGTTGTCCACCAAGAAACAGCCTAGTGATTGTCGTGATGTTGTCCACCAAGAGACAGCCCAGTGATTGTCCTGATGTTGTCCACCAAGAGACAGCCCAGTGATTGTCCTGATGTTGTCCACCAAGAGACAGCCCAGCGATTGTCCTGATGTTGTCCACCAAGAGAGAGCCCAGTTATTGTCGTAATGTTGTCCACCAAGAGACAGCCCAGTGATTGTCCTGATATTGTCCATCAAAAGACAGCCCAGCGATTGTCTTGATGTTGTCCACCAAGAGACAGCCCAGTGATTGTCCTGATGTTGTCCATCAAGAGACAGCCGAATGATTGTCCTGATGTTGTCCACCAAGAGACAGCCAAGTGATTGTCCTGATGTTGACCATCAAGAGACAGCCCAGTGATTGTCCTGATTTTGTCCATAAAGAGACAGCCCAGTGATTATACTGATGTTGTCCACCAAGAGACAGCCCAGTGATTGTCCTGATGTTGTCTAACAAGAGACAGCCCAGTGATTGTCCTGATGTTGTCCACCAAGAGACAGCCCAGTCATTGTCCTGATCTTGTCCACCAAGAGACAGCCCAGCGATTGTCGTGATGTTGTCTACCAAGAGACAGCCCAGTGCTTGTCCTGATGTTGTCCATCAAGAGACAGCCGAGTGATTGTCGTGATGTTGTCCACCAAGAGACAGCCCAGTGATTGTTCTGATGTTGTCCATCAAGAGACAGCCTAGCGATTGTCCTGATGTTGTCCACCAAGAGACACCCCAGTGATTGTCCTGATGTTGTCCCCCAAGAGACAGCCCAGTGATTGTCCTGATGTTGTCCATCAAGAGACAGCCGAGTGATTGTCCTGATGCTGTCCATTAAGAGATAGCTCAGTGATTGTCGTGATGTTGTCCATCAAGAGACAGCCGAGTGATTGTCCTGATGATGTCCATTAAGAGATAGCTCAGTGATTGTCCTGATGTTGTCCACCAAGAGACAGCCCAGTGATTGTCCTGATGTTGTCCACCAAGAGACAGCCCAGTGATTGTCCTGATGTTGTCCACCAAGAGACAGCCCAGTGATTGTCCTGATGTTGTCCACCAAGAGACAGCCCAGCGATTGTCCTGATGTTGTCCATCACTGGGATCAGTGACATTGCCGGTCTTCCTCTTTTCCTGCAGCCCTCCACTCTGCCCATCAGTGACATTGCCGGTCTTCCTCTTTCCCTGCAGCCCTCCACTCTGCCCATCAGTGACATTGCCGGTCTTCCTCTTTTCCTGCAGCCCTCCACTCTGCCCATCAGTGACATTGCCGGTCTTCCTCTTTTCCTGCAGCCCTCCACTCTGCCCATCAGTGACATTGCCGGTCTTCCTCTTTTCCTGCAGCCCTCCACTCTGCCCATCAGTGACATTGCCGGTCTTCCTCTTTTCCTGCAGCCCTCCACTCTGCCCATCAGTGCAGTAGACATGAGGTCTGTTTTCTGACTTCTCACGGCATGACCGAGGTATCTGAGCCTTTTTTTTTTGTTTATTTCGTTCATCAGACTCTTCTCTATACCCAGTTAAAGCAAGACACTTTCATCCATCACACTTAGAGTCACAGGTTTTGTAACAGCCCGCGCCATCAGTATTGCGTTAACACACTTTAACAACAGATTAAAAAATAAGTATAATTCACAATTACAATCTATTTTATTTGAATGTCAATTATATAAATCGTTAGGTTGGAACGGTTAGATTAGTCGATTAATCTCATGATTGTGGGTGCTACGTAACATAAGGAGAGTTGTGGGCTGCCTGAGATGAATATGCCTGCTGGGTCTCAGGAGAGAGAATGACCTCTGGCCCGTCTTAGCATGATGTGACTGTTAGGTCGCATAACAAGTTTTAGGCGAATCCACTGCCAATTAGCTCTTAGGTTGAAAGAGGAAGAGTACTATGCTATATCCCGCTTTACAGCAGTTTCAACTAGTATAGTTCTCGCTTTCAACCCATGCTTTCTATGCTTTTCTCATATAATTTTTAGGCTGATCTGATCCGGCAAATTGGGAATATTCTATAAATAGCCGAGGATATGAATGTTTTGTATAATCACTATTTAGGGCCTTTTGGAGATCGTTTTTTTTCATTAATTCCAGAAAGGAAATAAAAGCACCTCACCCCCTCCCAATAAAAAAAAAAGTTTGGCACATAACAAAGATAACGATTTTTATGAAACCCTGACTGACCAATTTACTGACTCTACAGAAAGTTAACACAGCTACTTTTCAAAGTGAAAAAAGACACACGTATAAATGTCAGATTTATCCTCTTTCAAGATGGATTTGTTTCATATAAAATTAATCTCTGGAGTTTTGACGGACATATTTTTTCTAGCTTAAACGCAGTTGAAAGGCATACAAAAAATAAGGCACTATTTGTCACATGTAGGCCTACACCATGCCATCTCGTCGACAAGATGTTACTAGTACTTGAACAAAAATTAAAATAAAAACATATATATATATATATATATATATATATATATATATATATATGTGTGTGTGTGTGTGTGTTTGTATTGACCGCCTAAACCATTTAAAAAGACTGCTTAAGTTTATTCATTGAGAAAAAAGTCTGTCGTTGGGTTTTTTTTCCATTTAATCAAAAATATTCTGAGTTTGCTTTAAAGTATTTAAAAGCAAAGGAAAAAAATATACCGGACTAAATATATAAATAAACAAATACATCGATAGAAATATGTGTCTCTTAGTGACCATTATGAACTGCCAGGTTGATTATGATCATGATGATCATTACCATTATTTTCACCACTGGCTTTATGTTTATCGTGATTATCTTGATCATCATCATCATGATCATCGTCATCATCACCATCATCATTCTCATCACCACCACCAACATCATCATCATCATCATGAACATTATAGTCACCGCCACGACCATTACCACCACCACCACCATCATCATCATCATCAACATCATCATCATCATCATTATTATCATCATGATCATCGTCATCATCATCATCCTCATTCTTATCAGTATCATTAAGAATATTATAGTCATCACCACCACCGTTATCATCATCATGAACGTTATAGTCACCGTCACCACCATTACCACCACCACCACCACCATCATCATCATCATCATCATCATCATCATCATCATCATTCTCATCACTATCATTAAGAACATTATAGTCATCACCACCACCAACATAATCATCATCATCATCATGAACATTATAGTCACCGCCACCACCATTACCACCACCACCACCACCATCATCATCATCATCATCATCCTCATCATCAACAACAACAACAACATTACAATCATCACCGTTATCATAATCATCATTATCATCATTAACATCATAATCATCATCGCCATCATTATCATCATCATAAACATTATCATCTACTTTTCAAGTTTTCTTCAACAATGTTAGGATTTATTTGAAACTACAACACCATGCCTGTCAATCTATCCTCAAAGCACTTGAGACAAATATGAAACAGGCCGAGCTACTCATTTTAACCTTTTTTTTTTCTCTTCTGGAAACATTTTTCTTGTATCTCTTACCCCTCAAAATTTCTCGATTTAGCTTTGATTGAATGAAACAAAACCAAGATTTACAATTTTCAATTATGTTTTGTTCATTAATTTTAATTCGGTTCCACAGAACAGGTTTGAACAAGTTCAAGAATCATAATCGATAATCGATAATCGATACCAACTTAAAAATTTAACCGTGATTCATTCCTTCAGTGAGTCTACCCACTCCAGTCTCCCACCATTCCTTCAGTGAGTCTACCCACCCCAGTCTCCCACCACTCCTTCAGTGAGTCTATCCACCCCAGTCTCCCACCACTCCTTCAGTGAGTCTACCCACCCCAGTCTCCCACTACTCCTTCAGTGAGTCTACCCACCCCAGTCTCCCACCACTCCTTCAGTGAGTCTACCCCCCTCCCCCAGTGTCCCACCACTCCTTCAGTGAGTCTACCCAGCCCAGTCTTCCACCACTCCTTCAGTGAGTCTACCCACCCCAGTCTCCCACCACTCCTTCAGTGAGTCTACCCACTCCAGTCTCCCACCACTCCTTCAGTGAGTCTACCCACCCCAGTCTCCCACCACTCCTTCAGTGAGTCTATCCACCCCAGTCTCCCACCACTCCTTCAGTGAGTCTACCCACTCCAGTCTCCCACCACTCCTTCAGTGAGTCTATCCACCCCAGTCTCCCACCACTCCTTCAGTGAGTCTATCCACCCCAGTCTCCCACCACTCCTTCAGTGAGTCTGTACACTTCAGTCTCCCACCACTCCTTCAGTGAGTCTTCAGTGAGTCTACCCACCCCAGTCTCCCATCACTCCTTCAGTGAGTCTTCAGTGAGTCTACCCACCCCAGTCTCCCATCACTCCTTCAGTGAGTCTTCAGTGAGTCTACCCACTCCAGTCTCCCACCACTCCTTCAGTGAGTCTACCCACTCCAGTCTCCCACCACTCCTTCAGTGAGTCTACCCACTCCAGTCTCCCACCACTCCTTCAGTGAGTCTATCCACCCCAGTCTCCCACCACTCCTTCAGTGAGTCTTCAGTGAGTCTACCCACTCCAGTCTCCCATCACTCCTTCAGTGAGTCTATCCACCCAAGTCTCCCACCACTCTTTCAGTGAGTCTGTACACTTCAGTCTCCCACTACTCCTTCAGTGAGTCTGTACACTTCAGTCTCCCACCACTCCTTCAGTGAGTCTGTACACTTCAGTCTCCCACTACTCCTTCAGTGAGTCTGTACACTTCAGTCTCCCACTACTCCTTCAGTGAGTCTGTACACTTCAGTCTCCCACTACTCCTTCAGTGAGTCTACCCAGCCCAGTTTCCCACAACTCCTTCAGTGAGTCTGTACACTTCAGTCTCCCACTTCTCGTTCAGTGAGTCTACCCACTCCAGTCTCCCACCACTTCTTCAGTGAGTCTACCCACCCCAGTCTCCCCACTACTCCTTCAGTGAGTCTGTACACCTCAGTCTCCCACTACTCCTTCAGTGAGTCTACCCACCCCAGTCTCCCACTACTCCTTCAGTGAGTCTACCCAGCCCAGTTTCCCACCACTCCTTCAGTGAGTCTGTACACTTCAGTCTCCCACTTCTCGTTCAGTGAGTCTACCCACTCCAGTCTCCCACCACTCCTTCAGTGAGTCTACCCACCTCAGTCTCCCACTTCTCCTTCATTGAGTCTGTACACCTCAGTCTCCCACTTCTCCTTCAGTGAGTCTACCCACTCCAGTCTCCCACCACTCCTTCAGTGAGTCTTCCCACCCCAGTCTCCCACTACTCCTTCAGTGAGTCTGTACACTTCAGTCTCCCACTACTCCTTCAGTGAGTCTATCCACCTCAGTCTCCCACTACTCCTTCAGTGAGTCTGTACACCTCAGTCTCCCACCACTCCTTCAGTGAGTCTATCCACCCCAGTCTCCCACCACTCCTTCAGTGAGTCTATCCACACCAGTCTCCCACCACTCCTTCAGTGAGTCTGTACACTTCAGTCTCCCACCACTCCTTCAGTGAGTCTGTACACTTCAGTCTCCCACCACTCCTTCAGTGAGTCTATCCACCCCAGTCTCCCACCACTCCTTCAGTGAGTCTGTACACTTCAGTCTCCCACCACTCCTTCAGTGAGTCTGTACACTTCAGTCTCCCACCACTCCTTCAGTGAGTCTGTACACTTCAGTCTCCCACCACTCCTTCAGTGAGTCTGTACACTTCAGTCTCCCACCACTCCTTCAGTGAGTCTGTACACTTCAGTCTCCCACCACTCCTTCAGTGAGTCTTTCCACCTCAGTCTCCCACCACTCCTTCAGTGAGTCTTCAGTGAGTCTATCCACCCCAGTCTCCCACCACTCCTTCAGTGAGTCTGTACACTTCAGTCTCCCACCACTCCTTCAGTGAGTCTGTACACTTCAGTCTCCCACCACTCCTTCAGTGAGTCTGTACACTTCAGTCTCCCACCACTCCTTCAGTGAGTCTGTACACTTCAGTCTCCCACCACTCCTTCAGTGAGTCTATCCACCCCAGTCTCCCACCACTCCTTCAGTGAGTCTGTACACTTCAGTCTCCCACCACTCCTTCAGTGAGTCTGTACACTTCAGTCTCCCACCACTCCTTCAGTGAGTCTGTACACTTCAGTCTCCCACTACTCCTTCAGTGAGTCTATCCACCCCAGTCTCCCACTACTCCTTCAGTGAGTCTGTATACTTCAGTCTCCCACTACTCCTTCAGTGAGTCTGTATACTTCAGTCTCCCACTACTCCTTCAGTGAGTCTATCCACCCCAGTCTCCCACTACTCCTTCAGTGAGTCTACCCACCCCAGTCTCCCACTACTCCTTCAGTGAGTCTGTACACTTCAGTCTCCCACTACTCCTTCAGTGAGTCTATCCACCCCAGTCTCCCACTACTCCTTCAGTGAGTCTGTACACTTCAGTCTCCCACTACTCCTTCAGTGAGTTTACCCACTCGTCTCCCACCACTCCTTCAGTGAGTCTATCCACACCAGTCTCCCACCACTCCTTCAGTGAGTCTATCCACCCCAGTCTCCCACCACTCCTTCAGTGAGTCTATCCACTCCAGTCTCCCACCACTCTTTCAGTGAGTCTACCCACCCAAGTCTCCCACTACTCCAGTAAGTCTACCCACCCCATTCTCTCACCACTCCTTCAGTGAGTCTATCCACCTCAGTCTCCCACCACTCCTTCAGTGAGTCTATCCACCTCAGTCTCCCACTACTCCAGTAAGTCTACCCACCCCATTCTCCCACCACTCCTTCAGTGAGTCTATCCACCCCAGTCTCCCACTACTCCAGTAAGTCTACCCACCCCATTCTCCCACCACTCCTTCAGTGAGTCTATCCACCTCAGTCTTTCACCACTCCTTCAGTGAGTCTACTATGTATATATAGTGAGATAGATAGATATTACAGTAGATAAATCGATACATAAAATCAATAAATAGATAGATAGATAAAAAAAATCGTATAGAAATGTTGAGAATGAGCGTTAATTGAAATAACCCTCATTTTATTATTCTAACAATTTAAGTTAACAAAACCATAGATCATCTTTTGATCAACTTATGAAAACCTGTACAGTCTAACAAATGTCTTTGGCTGAAAAAGGACTCAAAGAAACAAACATTAAATTCATTTTGGAGCGATAAGTCTATGTCTTTGTAAGAAGAAATGAACACGATTAAAGTGTTTTTAAAAATCATTTTCATAAGAAAGCGACGACTTACAATAAGTTAGCACAATGCCAATTATGATAGGAGAAAGAGGCTAAAATCGTTGAATATAAAACTTTATTACTAGTTCCAATGAACATAAATCTAAATTTAATCACAAGAATTAGTTACGATTTTTTAAAGCCTAACATTCCTTAAGGTGTCATTTGGAGTCATTTTCATATTACTAATATTGAATTTTTTTGTGTCTAAATGTAAACCAAAGAATAATAAAAGGACATGCATTTCATTTAGAACGCAGGTAAGCAAGTCAAAGGGTAAACATAATGGTGCATTGCTAATGTGAAATGTTCATTCATGAAAGCGATGTTCACCAGATCAAACAAAATACACTAAAAAGCTTTTGTTTAAGCATGGATTTGCCTAACAATCAAACCTGCTTGCAGAACGCAGTTTACAGTGCGATATGTAGGAAGCTGACAAAGCAAACGGCTAAAAAATAAAGAGGTCTGGGTTCAGATCCTCACTGAGTCCCTATTTTGATGATCTTAGATCCTATCTAAACATCTCACCACAAGCTGGAGAAAAACCAACGTTTCTCAGGTGAAATTAATCAAAAAACATAGGGGAAGTGTAAAGCTAAACTTCCTCATTATTATAATGATGAGCGGCATATGTTTTGTTTTTATGGTCTCAGACAAAATTAATGATAGACATTTAGACAAAACTAAGAGAGGAAATAAGGGGAAATCAATAATGCAGCTTCGATTCGGAAGTTTTCTCTCTCTCTCTCTCTCTCTCTCTCTCTCTCTCTCTCTCTCTCTCTCTCTCTCTCTCTCTCTCTCTCTCTCTCTCTCTCTCTCTCTCTCTCTCTCTCTCTCTCTCTCTCTCTCTCTCTCCCTCTCTGTGTATTTCTCTACTGCTTTCATGATCTTTGCTATAATTTTTTTTTTCTGAAACAGTCATAAAAGATATTTCATGATTAAGAATTGCAAACGGTTTTGAAATAGAAAACGTAAAAAATAAATCCACAAAAATCTCCCCAGTGTTTGTCGCAAAGATCCTTTGAAGGGATATAGCTTGAAGGTGAGAGTTCTTATTTCATTTATCTTGTTCCGCGCCCATCAGTCAATATAATTCTAAAAAAAACATAACAGGTTCAAGGTATGAAACTTAGTTTTAAATAAATGAAATTCTGATTATTATTATTATTATTATTATTATTATTATTATTATTATTATTATTATTATTATTATTATTATTATTATTATTATTATTATTATTATTATTATTATTATTATTATTATTATTATTATTATTATTATTATTATTATTATTATTATTATTATTATTATTATTATTATTATTATTATTATTATTATTATTATTATTATTATTATTATTATTATTATTATATTTATTATTATTATTATTATTATTATTATTATTATTATTATTATTATTATTATTATTATTATTATTATTATTATTATTATTATATTTATTTAGAACCTTCCTAGCTGCCATGAGTTAGAAGCTTTAAAGTTGACTTTAAATTGTTTTGCCTAATTGTCACAGATTCCGTTTAATAAATGAATTTGATAAACTTTAATATTCATAACCATATGATTGCTATGCAAACCTATAAACTTTACGCGTAGCAAAGTCTAATTTGAATAGGCGGTTTTAGATATTATTTAAATGTGAATACAATTAAACCACAATTCTATAATTTTGAAAAATATGACTTTTTGCTCTTTGGTAATTTAAAACATATGTGGTGGTTTAAAATAAGACGTGGAGCTCATATATGCATAACTACACTGTTTCCAAGCTGATTGCTTCATAAAACTTTCTTGAATAGCAAAAAAAGTAATATGACTGGTATAACGTAACTATAAAAGTTTTGTTACAATCAATATTTATATATATATATATATATATATATATAAATATTTATATTTATACATATTTCCTGTTCGTGTTAGGCTTTCTTGATTATTAGATTTACTGCAATAGACATTAACACAAATCTAAAAGCAAGCTATTAATCTTGCAATACTAAGTTAAACAATATTGCTGATGCTTTTCAATTTAAAAATAATAAATAAAGATTTCCGATGATTCATCTTTTCCAAAAAGTCACATGTTAGCATATTCTGTGGTCTGGTCTTGACACATGTTACCATATTCTGTGGTCTGGTCTTCACACATGTTACCATATTCTGTGGTCTGGTCTTCACACATGTTACCATATTCTGTGGTCTGGTCTTCACACATGTTACCATATTCTGTAGTCTGGTCTTGACACATGTTACCATATTCTGTGGTCGAGCTGGTTTCTTGACACATGTTACCATATTCTGTGGTCGAGCTGGTTTCTTGACACATGTCAGCATATTCTGTGGTCATGCTGGTTTCTTGACAATTGTCTTCGAAAATACCATTTATTCTTTCGATAAACAGAACATCATAAGCTTTATTTTCCTTTCCTTGTTCCAGCCTTTGTTGAGAAGATTTTCGTCGCCTGAAAAATATTCCCACTTTTAGGTCAAAATCCTAGATTAATTCTTATTGGCACGCATCAATATTTATATATATAAGAATACAATGATTTTTTATCATTTATTTAACATACTTCTTGAGTTTCCAGTTATTTCTTTTTTATTTTATCCTTGCGCTGAGAAACTAGATGTGTTAGAATAAACCTACTCACGTCCGTTGGTTTTGAAGCCTTATATTTTGAGATTTTATTGTAATAAAGAGATTTTACACAAAAACAACCCCTAAAATTGAGAGGTATTTTTCAACTAAATGGATATTCCCTTTTTATTGTACCTTTCATAAAACTTTTTATAAAGAATATAAGATACTGTAATAGAGAAACCAACCTGATCACACAAACGCTCACAGCAACGACGACAGCAGTGATACAGACAACACCAACAACAACAGCAATAGAGAGGAATGTAGGAACCCGAAAACCAAAAAAATTGAAGAAGGAGCTTTCAACTTTTGCTTCTAGTGTTATGGCTGAAAAAGAAGAGGAATAAAAGTCAACAAATTAATTTTTACTATTAAGGTGTAAAACAAAACGGAGCCAAACACATTTTGCGTAAAAAAAATATTATCAAGGAGTTTTTGTTCATTCAAGGTAGCTTTTTCAAATTTCGTTGCTTTTCTGTTACATAGCACAATGCTATGCTATAAGGTTTTGTCAATCCTCTATATAAGGTGATTATATTACCAATTTCTTCGTCATAAAATGCAATAAAATCAGGAAATCTTTATAACTTTAAGTAAGAAGGGATGGCATAGCACAATGTTGTCATGCGCTATAATGTGACCATCTCACCAAATTCTTTGTCATAAAATGCAATAAAATCAGGAAATCTTTAAAACTTTAAGTAAGAATCGACGGCTATGTTGTTCAGTGTCTTTAAAGTCCAGGCTTACCTTGTAGACATAAGGCACCCTGGTAGCCTGGAAGACAGCCATGGTCACAAGTACCGTTAACATGGTGGCATGATGCGTTAGTGCCAGCACAATTTTCACTGCATGTCATCATGCAACCTTCTCCATAGTAGCCGGAGTCACATTCTTGAAGATAAGAAAAAAATTGTGTTTTAAATTCTACTGATAAGTATCGAACAGCCCTGGTTTTAGAAGTTAAGTTTGCTTTAAACTGAGTAGAACTATCTAAAACTTGACAGTCTGAAACTTTAAATATTATTGTCAAGGCTTACCTTGCACGCATAAGACACTCTGGTATCCTGGAAGGCAGCCCAGATCACAGGAGCCGTTAACATGGTGGCATGATGTGTTGTTACCACCACAAAATTCACTGCATGTCATTATGCAGTCCTTACCGCAGTAGCCAGGGTCACATTCTGGAAAAAAATAATATATAGAATTGTTTTAATCTTTAATTATAAGGATAGAAAAAGAAAAAGATATCAAGACATAAAATCAGTGTGTGCAGAGTATCTTATGTTGCTAGTCTACTTTCATTATAAATAAAATTTGTTTTCATTTCCATTTTTTCAAACACAAAATAGACTAACACCAGATTTTGTAAAATGATCCAATGAAAACACAGCAGGGAAAAACAGCTTGAAAAGATGATGGATGGATTAACAAAGTGGCTACAAGTAGGACGAGTGACAGATCCATTAAAAGCGGCGAGGGATAGAGATACGTGGATCAAAGAGGCTACACGTAGGACGAGTGACAGATCCATTAAAAGCGGCGAGGGATAGAGATACGTGGACAGAAGTGGCTACACGTAGGACGAGTGACATATGCATTAAAAGCTACTAGGGATAGAGAAACGTGGACAGAAGAGGCTACACGTAGGACGAGTGACATATGCATTAAAAGCTACTAGGGATAGAGAAACGTGGACAGAAGAGGCTACACGTAGGACGAGTGACATATGGTAAAAAATAGCGAGGGATAGAGATACGTGGAAAGTCGTGATCATCTTCGCTAAATAGCACAGCATCTGATTGGTTGACTGTTGCTTCACTGTTAGAGTGAATGACTGTTGTCTCTGACCCCGAGTACACAGATCACTCTTATAGTCTGAGTGACAACCCAGGTAACAAGTACCAGTCTTGTCATAACAGAGGCTGCCCTTCCCTTTGCAGTGTTTACTGCAACTTTCACTGCACTCATCCCTTTGACGAACAAATTTGCATTCTGCGTGTGTGTGACTGATACTGGTTTAAAATCGCTTTGATTAGCAAATGTACCAATCTTTACATAATGGTGGTGCTAATAGCTTCACTCCAAGTTCATACTTTAGATGAGAGAATCCTTTTATTCAATAAAAAATCTACACAGTGCTATGTGTGGCCTTATAAACAAAACGTTACCCTTTTTGTTATAGATAATTATAATCAAATTCGGAGGTTCAGTCTCGTGATGGCGAATTCTTTTCGAGAATTTACCGTATATCTTTAATATTTATAACAACAATCAGTTGAATACCGGTTGGGCAGGGACTGCTCTTCTACCTCAGCTTATTTTTTATACTTGATGTGATAAAAATGGTGTGCAAGGTACACTTTAAAAACTCCTTATGTTAAATACAGTATTCTTTGTGAAAAGCCAATTTCTAGACATTGTTGTGATAGTATGGAGTAACAATTTGAAACATTGATTCACACATTGATCAAATAAAAGACTATCCATTTGGAAAATTCTGTCTCTGATAAATGTGTAAAAATATTCACCTCTCTCTGTCTGTGTCTCTGCCTCTCTCTCTCTCTGTCTCTCTCTCTCTCTCTCTCTCTCTCTCTTTCTCTCTCTCTCTCTCTCTCTCTCTCTCTCTCTCTATCTCTCTTTCTCTCCCTCGCCCCTCTCTCTCTCTCTATCTCTCCCTCTCTCTCTCTCTCTCTCTCTCTCTCTCTCTCTCTCTCTCTCTCTCTCTCTCTCTCTCTCTCTCTCTCTTTCTCTCTCTCTCCTCTTTATATGGTTGCCTTAGATCACCTGTGTCCCCCTGGTTGAGCCAATGTATTCTTTGCTTAACTTTTTTGGTTATATTTACATATGTATTATTCTTACTACCCATTGAAAATATATCTAATTGTCTCCCTCACTCTGAGTGCAGTGGAAATCCTGGAAGCCTGGATCACAACCCAGGTCACATGTACCATAGACATGGTCACAGGAATTGTCCTGTCCCACGCAGTGCTTGCTACAGGGTTGTTTGCATCCTTCACCGTAAGAGCCAGAACTACATTCTAAGATAGGGAAACAAATCGGAAAAGTTGAAAAACAGAGATACTAAATTCTAGGGATATTTTTTTTCTTGCCAATGGCATTAATTTTGTTTCTAAGAATGCAAAATTCCAAAGATATTTTTTCTTGTCAATGACATTTATTTCCTCTCAAACATTATTTCGAACAAAACATTACCAAATTCTGCGAAATTAATGTTGCACGCAATAGACTTAATGGGCTTGTCATCTCATATTTCCTATGCATCTTTTCACATTTAGTTCTTTAACAAACAAAAATTGCTTAAACATATTAAATCACTCAAGCTGCAGTCTGGTTAATTGTTTTAATGCTGCTGAATGTTTTTTTTAATTATTTGAATAATATTTAAAGTTGAATAAAACATCGCCATGACTTGTCTGGTCAAAAAGACTAATGCGCTCATGCAAAGCCTTAGGAGAGAGAGAGAGAGAGAGAGAGAGAGAGAGAGAGAGAGAGAGAGAGAGAACGAGAAAGAGAGAGAAAGGGAGAGTGAAAGTGAGTGCTAGTTAGTTAAGTGCATACCTCAAAACCTTATAGCTCAAGTGAGAATTAAACCCAAGATCTCTGTGTTGTTTCCCAATGCTCGATTGGTTTATCTCGCAATATTAATTTGAGTAATTAAAAATCTCTAGTGTAGCCTTAATGACAGCCTATGCTTAATAATGATGAAAGTTTCCACTAGACTTGTTCTTATGGTAGTCATGTACCGCAATCTTATAAGATACAAACATCATGTACGCTTTCCTTAAAATTCGATGAAAAAAAATAATTTAATCGCACACATTTATATAATCGAGCTTGCTTTCTTACGTAGAATAATGACAAAATATTCACCGTGATCACATAAAGATCCTATATAGCCTGCATCACAACCGCGGCCACATGATCCGTGTACATGATGGCATTTATTATCAGATCCACCACAGTGAACACTGCAGGACCTGGCACACATTAGTCCATACTTTCCTATTGGACACTCTGTGAAACATTCGCAGGAAAGGAAAAAAATGTAAACGAACTCCTGTATTATTTACGTTACTTGAACTGTGACTCTTCATTACTCTTTTCTCTTGTTCGAAAGAAAATCTATGTTCAATGGCAATAAATTTAGTGCTTTTTAGTTCTCTAAAAACTCCGATTATTCCTTTCAGAACAGTGAGCACTAGAGATTTAAAAGTAAATTTGCTCCATATTTTTGTCTCCGACAATCTGAAGATTATGTACATAAAAAGTAGGAAGAGAAATATTTAGATCCGAATAGTTTCAACTGTATCGTTGTAGTGTTATCTTTTTCAAATAAAAAGAATTAAGAAAATTCATCATGCATTTTTTACGTTTTCAAGAAAATTGACGAAGATCAATATCGATTTTTTTAAATTCAATAAAACGTTAAATATTATGGCCAGGATGGCATATAAAATTTGGAGATTTTTTTGTTTAATCCGACAGTTTTTTTACCTATATAACATTATCAGCGATATCATTTTTTATATGGAGTCATATCAAAATTAATAAATGATTTTATACCCTGTATAACATTTGATTGTTTTGGAAATATATTCATTTCCTTTTAATACAAAAGTATCCTAAGTCAATGATAGTGAAGATACAAAAGTATGAACAAATCAGTTGTGTTCAAACATTTCATTGCAAACAGAATATAACAAGAGATTAGTTATGTGAATGTAGACCTAAGCAACTAGTTATTAATTCCGCTTCCAAAAAAATTCTTTTTTTTAAGTTTCAAAGTTAAAATTCTATGATCAGAATTATCATCCAGTTCTAATAGAAACAAATTTTTTTAGGTCTTCAATAAGTCTGAAAATATAATAAATATATATTACATTTTATATGCATTACATTATAAATACAAATAACTATATCAAGAAATTGATTATTTTATTGTAGCCCAAAAAAAATTTATAATTCATTTCCCTTTCCAATGGCCTTTATTTGAAACTTTTAACTTATAATTCTATAGTCGGAATTATCAAGTAATTTTTATGATACGTCTTAATGGCGTATCATCTCAACTTCTAAGTATTATTTTTCATAAGACACTTAGATACATCATTTGCAATTTTCATGCACAGACTCTAAAAATATTAACAAATCTACCAACTTTGAAATATATAAGGTAAAGTATGATCATATATCTTGGAAAATCACTTTAGGACAGATTACATCACATCATACTTCAAGGTTAATTTATTACTAATATAATTATAGTACTATAGGTTAATGATTAAACAAATTAAATGAACCCATGTATATATTCGAGATAGCTTTCATGAGTATCAAAGTTATACAATCTTTATCCTGGCTGCATAAATATAACAGAAAATGAATTAAAAGATAATCAAAAAAATAGCTTTTGCTATTTAAAAATTGATGATCTGGAAATTTCAATTTAATTTCCCAATTTATCAAAGACTTTTAGAAAAATTTATGCTAACTTATGGTTTGACACACAGTGCAATAAAATTAAAAACAAAAAAAAGAAAGCAAAGCATGGAGTAAACAATAAGACCTCTATCTCAGTGCAGAAACATTTAAAATACCTTACGTTACAACCGTGATGCATTCACCAGCCGAGCAAATATGACGAATTGCCAGATTTTAACAAAACTTCCAATGTTGTATTATATGGATAAAAGGATCCACGTAGTTATGTACTTTAAAAAGTAACTGCATCATTGTATATGTCAGAATGGCTTAAAAATCTGATTTTTCAAATATCTTTATTTCATCCGCCAATAATAAAATACGATTTTTAAAAAAAAAGAACTTATAGATTTCATACTTATTAGCTTCGAGGCATGACGTTTAATGAATGACTTGATTTTTGGAACCCATTTATAAACCTGAAATGATTAGAGCTAGGAATCAAAAGTTAAGGGTTTACAAAATATCTACATACTTTGAAGACATAAAGATCCCCAATAGCCTGCATCACAGCCTTGGTCACATGATCCGTCTATATGGTCACATGCATTGTTCCTTCCAGCGCAATGACGACTGCAGATTCTAGAACACTTCGCTCCGTACCTCCCTGCTGGACACTCTGAGAAACAAATTGAAAAAAAGTATTACAAAGCCCAGGTAATTTTAATGCTTTGGTAATTTACACTTTGGTTTTTTCATAACATATTTAACTGATAATGACTATGCACTAAAAAAATATTTCATTTTTTTTCATAGGCTTACACAAAATCTTCAAAGGAAAAATTTTCTATTTTTCAACTTGAAGTAAAGTATTTTTTTCATCGTTTGTATAAATAATATCTAAGTTAGATTTTAGCTTTACAAAATTACATCAGCAATTTATTTCAAAGATATAGCACATAATTAATCACAAGATAGTTTTATGCAATTTAAATCATTACCCTCATAATATAAATTTGATGTCCAAATGTGTCCAAATCTAGAAAATTTACGACTACTTATGGCTTAACAGACAGCATAATAAAATAAAAGATAATAGTAAAACAAAATTATAGATAAGAACAATAAACACTCAACTACAGTGCAGACACAATTAAAATACCAACATTAAATTCCTCATTCCAGGTTGCATCAATAATTATAGTAACATGCATTGCTGCATAGCCAAGTAATCATATTTTTCTAGAAATTTCCCCGAGATCTTTCAGTTCTTGAGTGTATGGATCAAAGACCCATCATAGTTAAATCTTAGAACTTGATAGTGTCATTGTATACTTCAGAACACTCGGAGAATATTTTTTCCAACTTTTAAGCTCAATTGCAATAATGCATTACAATTTTCTAAAATGATAACTTATGTTCTATTTTACACAT
>JAWDGP010001218.1:0-15461 GCA_033675545.1 Elysia crispata | reverse complement strand
CGCCCCTCTGAATGCTTTCCCACTCATTTATCTTTT
The DNA here is from genome assembly GCA_033675545.1 of Elysia crispata. Taxonomy (NCBI): domain Eukaryota; kingdom Metazoa; phylum Mollusca; class Gastropoda; family Plakobranchidae; genus Elysia; species Elysia crispata. The sequence continues at coordinate 15,425 of JAWDGP010001218.1, read as the reverse complement.
ATAGTTATGCATTTTTAAACCTTTTTTTCTTTCCTTTGTCCTCTTATATCCTACAATAAAATTATCTGCTTTCTCTTGCAAAACTTCTCTTTTTCCCTCTCTCTCTCTCTCTCTCTCTCTCTCTCTCTTTTCTCTCTCTTTCTTTTTCTAAATATAACTTGTCTGTCTGTCTGTCTTTTTAAAGGAATGCCGTTGGCTGTTAGGATAGAGCATGCGCCCTGATATTTATAGGACATTCTTCAAGCCAAACATCGTCTATAGAAGTCATATGTTTAGGACCTGATTTTTTTTCAGTTCCAGTTGCCCGACGGGGGCTTAAGTTTGATACTGCAAAAATGCCTGATATCAGCATGATGATTGAGGATGGCCTTGTCTCGTCAAGGCAAATGGTACCGTACAGAAGTGCTGGTTTTCTGTGTCCGTCTCAATACAGATCTGGGATTATCGTTGCTTTTTCCATTCATTAAAGATGTTAAAGGAGAGAGAGACACACACACACAGACAGACAGACAAACAGACAGAGACAGAGACAGAGACAGACAGACATACCGAGGCAAAGAAAGCGAGGAAAGAGAGTGACAGAAAGCGAGAGAGTGTCAGAGAGAGAGAGGTATGGAGAGAGTTTGAGTGAGAATAAGAGTGGAAGTGAAAGAGAGAGATTGAGGAGGACAGAGATGAAGAGAGAGTGGAAGAGTCAGGGTAAATAAGAGAGTTGCAGAGTGAGAAAGATATAGAAAGAGAAAGATAGATAGATAGATAGATAGATAGATAGATAGAGAGAGAGAGAGAGAGAGAGAGAGAGAGAGAGAGAGAGAGAGAGAGAGAGAGAGAGAGAGAGAGAGAGAGAGAGATAAACACAATCGACCCATATGAACCAACGACAGCTCTGAGAACCAGATACATGAATCTTACATGTAGAAATAAGACGATGTAAATGCTAATCAAATTCCTGGTATAGAAATGTAGTTGTACAGTGGCGGATAAAGTAGAAAAAGAGGAGAAAAAGTTTTAGTTGAGGGGATAATTGTGAGTATGCATTTTTTTTTTATTTCATTTATTTACATAGTGAACCAGCACAATGTTATTTTGAAGAGCCATTATGTTCTGTTTGTCCCTCTGTCTGTCTGTCTGTCTGCCTGTCTCTATCTCTCTCTCTCTCTCTCTCTCTCTCTCTCTGTGCTTTATAATTATAATATAAACTGTTAAAAACCTAAGCCATGAATTCACAAAGCCAACATTCACCTTGACACTAACACACTCCTGACTGAGTTAAAAAACAAAAATAAACAACAACAACAACAAAAAAAAAAACAAAACAAAACGAAAAAACGGACAATTATAATCTGCATAATGGTGAACATTTTTTTCCTTGGCGCATTCCCTTGATTTTCAACACACGAGCGTGTACATTTGATCCTAAAATTTCCATACACTGGAAAGAAAGAACGTGTAGATAAGATACTGTAGTGGAATACAATTGTTCAAAAGAATTTTTCATTACAGGCAAGTGGATTCTAGGAGGATTACTTTATACATATTTCAAGAACAAAAAAGGCTACGAAAGAATTCATGTATAATCCAAAGGATGAACATACTTTTTTCATACTATCCAAAAGATGGACATGATTTCTTCGAATTTCCAAAACATAGGAAAAGATTTTCTTCCATTTTCCAAGGTGTATCGTTGTGACAAAATAAACAGTGAAATGGATTTCGCCAGCATAAATCGTTTAATAAGTTGCTACAAGAATTAAAAAAAATTTTCTTATGTTTATTTAATGTTTACATTCAAAGTTTGAAACTGATTTTGTAGGACTTCAATCCATGTACTATGCCAGATCCGTGTTCGAGCTTTAAATTCATGTTTAAAAAAAATTGTGCACTGCATTTTACGCATAGTAATCAATCAGAGATGTGAGTGCTTCATCCATGTCCTGTCTCGAATTCGCTTCCGATCGAATATTTTACATCTTTTGTTCATATCAGAATTTATAGCATTCAAATATATGACTTATGGGTTTTAAGATAAGATATCGTTAAGATTAGAGTAACCATAGGCTTAGCCTACACTAAAGATTTAAGTCCTAAGTATATAGACCTGCTTTGAAAGACAGAACCAACGAAGTTAGATATCAGCTATAACCAAAACCGAAAAAGCTACGTGAGAAAATTTGCAAATTATAGTAGCCGAGGTCCAAGTAACTAGATTAATAGTTCTTCGTATGTGTAATCGACAGTCTACTGCAAGCTTTACCAAATAATCCATCGTCTGAGCGAGGTCTGAAATCTTCTTTGCTTTTTGTTAGGACTTGTATGTTTTCTCTCTCTCTCTCTCTCTCTCTCTCTCTCTCTCTCTCTCTCTCTCTCTCTCTCTCTCTCTCTCTCTCCCTCCCTCTCTCTCCCTCTCTCTCTCTCTCTCTCTCTCTCTCTCTCTCTCTCTCTCTCTCTCTCTCTCTCTCTCTCTCCCTCTCTCTCTCTCTCTCTCTCTCTCTCTCTCTCTCTCTCTCTCTCTCTCTCTCTCTCTCTCTCTCTCTCTCTCTCTCTCTCTCTCTCTCCCTTCTACTCTCTTTGTTCCAGTTGGCCTGTGCATCATTTGTTCTTGTGAAATAATGGCTTTGCTGAAATAGTTTACAACAGTTCTACTCGACCTTGGGACTGTAATTGAGTGGGTCTGCTGTTCATTTTACGTACTTTGAAATCAGCCACCACTTGAGTCGATTCCTCATAGTGGGCGCCTCGACAGCACAAACTGGGGATCATAGTATTTGGTGTGGCAAAGCAGGATGGTACAAAAGTAGTTGCATCCTTGTCATGATGAAGGTGTTTATGATGGATCTTCAATACTTTCTCCAAAATGACCGCGAGGCGTCCAAATCACATTGCTATTTACAAACAAAAACAACTGTATTAACAAAGTTTTGTCAACCACTTTTTTTCGCCAATAACAGCAGAATATTACCCGTGACAGCCAAAATAGTCGTCCTCTGTTAAACCTTAGCCAAGAGAGGATCGTAAAAACATCCATACTCTCAGGTCAAGGGCGGTTGCAAGAGCAGCATAACACAAATTAGATACACTGTTTTGTAATTATTCCTTTTTAATAAGTAAAGTTATATAACAAAAATTTGCCTATAGAAATACCACGAAATATGATTGCACCAGAGAAGGCATGCTTAGTCTCAGTTCAGTTAACATCTTTGTTTTCAAGTAAAAAGCATAACTTTATCATATTGTAAGGTGATCTGAATCAAACTGAGGGAGAAAATGTAATATTCCATCGTTTGATTCAGAGCACACAGAAAACTTGAACGGCGAGTATTCTCCTAGTGGTCTTAGCACTGTCCTGAACTGATATGGAATAGATTCAGCGAAAGAGGAATTTTTGTTATTCAATTCCATATGTGGAGTATTCTTATTTAAAATTAAAAAAAAGAACGTGTATCCCTATTTAAAACCTACGGGTTGTTTCCATGTATCGTTTTATGGGCAGCCGATATCCTCTAATATACATTTCACTTATAACAACTATTTTTTGCCTTTGTGTAATCCATAATAGATATCGAAATAAATGACAACTTGTAATAGACTAGGCTTAACATGAGACAGCTTTCAAAATTGATTGAACAAGCCCTAAAGATACAGAAATTATTATTTTAAAGACAGTGGAAGACAAGTGCGTTTAGACACTTTTTCATTTATCTTCGAAATAAATTCTTTTAATGTTCTCCACCAACTGTCTAAGGCCCTCTTTCATTCTATTTGATGAGTCAGAGACGAACTGCTCATCAGTCTTTTTTTCCTCAATGTTAAAAACCCCATCTCATCTTAGTGATTCGGTAGCTAGTGAGATTTAAACCTGTAATAAAGAATGTACCTTTTTTGCAATCCGAATAAATATCCCTTTAAAATCTTATTCATATAATAAGCGTTTCATTGAATATGATGAAAAAAATAAGATAGCTATTGTCATTGGCTACACTCATTGTAAAACAAAGGCATTTCAGAAATCACAAATCCTTTCAAACATTATTTGATGGAGCGTAATGACGTAAGCAGTATCTTTAATTTTCTGTCAGCCATTGACCAATATTGAGAAGGCGGTGAACATTTTTCCCCAATCAGAAAGAATCATGGTTCAGGTCATGTTTTATGATGTTCGATTTGTATGAAGCCAATACTAGGACATTTTATGTTTGACGCAGTAAAAGATTACTATCTAGGTCGAAGAAAGTTGGTTTAATATTTTTACATGATATTAAGCAATAAATAGAACTGCTTAAATATGCACCAATTGATTTCTCTTTATTGTTGACTTAGCAAAGATGTCTTTGCAAGCAATCTAAACGCCACATTCATATTGAGGGAATCACAGAAGGTTGACTAAAGCAGATGATTTTAAACTGATTTTCGTATTACATCAAATTGATATTATCATGTATTTTGAGTAAAAATCGAATACTGCAGTGAAATCTCATCTTTCAAATTTAAGTCTTTTTACTTAAAGATATATTTCATTTAAATGCGCCAACAAGCTCGGATTTAAATGACAAGAGAGTTAAAAGTAGAAACTCAAACACTCTCGCTTATAAGCAGTGCTTTAGTGTAAACTGCTGGGCACCAGAGAGTTTAGCCGTGAAAATAGCCGTCCACTCTCTTCAATATTCCCAATGGATACAGCAGTTCCGTGGCTTGAAATATTATTTTTTCTCGTCATTGTTGGATTTTCCCACTGCTCTCAAGGTGATATATATCGATATAGTTATGTAAGAACCGAACGTTTTTAAAGGTTTTTAATTGCAATTTAATTTGCTTCCAACTTATGCTATAGAATATTTCCATGTTACATATAGGCGAGAATGCATTTATACTTTATATATTAACAACAAGTGGAAAAATTTTTCTCTAAAAATATACATACAAGATATTAAAATCATCCCCATCACCATCATCACTATCAGTATAATCATCATCCTCATCATCCTCATCACTATCAGTATAATCATCATCCTCATCACCATCATCATTATCTTATAATCATCATCCTCATCATCTTAATCACCCATCCTCATCATTCCTCTTTATCCTCATCATCATCATCGTCAACATCCTCCTCCTCCCATCATCATCATCCCTTCATCTACATCCTCCTCCTCAACATCCCCGCCACCTCCTCCTGTCCTCCTTCATCCTCATCATCATCATCAGCCTCAACATCCTCCTCCTCTTCCCCCTCCTCATCATCATTTTCATCATCATCATTCTCATCATCCTCATCATCATCATTCTCATCATCCTCATCACCCATCATCATCATCATCATTATCATGGTCATCATCCTCATCTAAATCATCATTTTCATCATCCTCCTCCTCAACATCCTCCTCCTCCTCATCCTCATCATCATCATCACCCATCATCATCATTTTCATCATCCTCATCCTCATCATCATCATTCTCATCATCCTCATCCTCATCACCCATCATCATCATTCTCATCATCCTCATCCTCATCACCCATCATCATCATTCTCATCATCCTCATCCTCATCATCATCATTCTCATCATCCTCATCCTCATCACCCATCATCATCATTCTCATCATCCTCATCCTCATCATCATCATTCTCATCATCCTCATCCTCATCATCATCATCCTCATCACCCATTATCATCATTTTCATTTTCCTCAGTCATCCTCATCATCATTCTCATCATCCTCATCCTCTTCCCCCTCATCCTCATCATCATTCTCATCATCCTCATCATCATCATCATTCTCATCATCCTCATCCTCTTCCCCCTCCTCCTCATCATCATTCTCATCATCCTCATCCTCTTCCCCCTCCTCCTCATCATCATCATCATTCTCATCATCCTCATCCTCATCATCATCCTCATCACCCATCATCATCATCCTCATCACCCATCATCATCATCCTCATTACCCATCATCATCATTCTCAACATCCTCATCATCCTCATCCTCATCATCGTCTCATCCCCATCAATCATCATTCTCATCATCATATAAAATGTCTCATCCTCCATCCTCCTCATCCTCCTCCTCCTCATCCTCATCATCATCATTCTCATCATCCTCATCCTCATCCTCATCATCATCATCCTCATCCTCATCCTCCTCATCCTCATCATCACCCATCATCATCATTCTCATCATCCTCATCCTCATCATCACCCATCATCATCATTCTCATCATCATCATCCTCATCCTCCTCATCCTCATCATCACCCATCATCATCATTCTCATCATCCTCATCCTCATCCTCATCATTACCCATCATCATCATTCTCATCCTCCTCCTCCTCCTCATCATCATCATCCTCATCATCATCATTCTCATCATCCTCATCCTCATCATCATCATCATCATTCTCATCCTCCTCCTCCTCATCCTCACCATCATCATCATCACGCATCATCATCATTCTCATCATCCTCATCCTCATCATCATCATTCTCATCATCCTCATCCTCATCATCATCATCCTCTTCCCCCTCCTCCTCATCATCATTCTCATCATCCCCATCACCATCATTCTCATCATCCTCATCATCATTCTCATCATCCTCATCATCATCATCATTCTCATCATCATCATCATCATCATCATTCTCATCATCATCATCATCCTCATCATCATTCTCATCATCCTCATCATCATCATCATCATCCTCATCCTCATCATCATTCTCATCATCCTCATCATCATTCTCATCATCATCATTCTCATCATCCTCATCATCATTCTCATCATCCTCATCCTCATCATCATTCTCATCATCATCATTCTCATCATCATCATCCTCATCATCATCATCATCATCCTCATCATCATCATCCTCATCATCCTCATCATCATCATCATCATCATCATCCTCATCATCATCATCATCATCATCATCATCATCATCATCCTCATCATCATTCTCATCATCCTCATCATCATCATCATTCTCATCATCCTCCTCATCATCATTCTCATCATCCTCATCATCATCATCATTCTCATCATCCTCCTCATCATCATTCTCATCATCCTCATCATCATCAAAATTCTCATTATCCTCATCCTCATCATCATCCTCAACATCCTCCTCCTACTCATCCTCATCATCATCCTCAACATCCTCCTCCTACTCCTCCTCATCATCCTTCTCCTCATCATCATCATCCTCATCATCTTCATCATCATCATCATCATCATCCTCATCATCCTCATCATCATCCTCATCATCATCATCATCCTCATCATCCTCATCATCATCATCATCATCCTCATCATCATCATCATCATCCTCATCATCCTCATCATCATCCTCATCATCCTCATCATCATCATCATCATCCTCATCCTCATCATCCTGATCATCATCATCATCATCATCCTCATCATCCTCATCATCATCCTCATCATCATCCTCATCATCATCATCATCCTCATCATCCTCATCATCATCATCATCATCATCCTCATCATCATCATCATAATCCTCATCATCATCATCATCATTCTCATCATCCTCATCATCATCATCATTCTCATCATCCTCATCATCATCATCATCATTCTCATCATCATCATCATCCTCATCATTCTCATCATCATCATCATCATCATCATTCTCATCATCATCATCATTCTCATCATCATCATCATCCTCATCATCATCATCATCCTCATCATCATCATCATCATCATCATCCTCATCATACTCATCATCATTCTCATCATCCTCATCATCATCATCATCCTCATCATCCTCAGCCTCATCATACTCATCACCCATCATCATCCTCATCATCATCCTCATCCTCATCATCCCCCTCCTCATCATCATCCTCAACCTCATCATCATCCTCATCACCCATCATCATCATCCTCATCACCCATCATCATGATCCTCATCACCCATCATCATGATCCTCATCACCCATCATCATCATCCTCATTACCCATCATCATCATTCTCAACATCCTCTATCCTCCTACCTCTCCTCCTCCTCCTCCTCATCATCATCCTCATCCTCTTCCCCCTCCTCCTCATCATCATCATTCTCATCATCTTCATCATCATCATCATCATCCTAAACATCCTACTCCTCCTCCTCCTCATCATCATCATCATCAACATCATCAACATCATCAACACCATCAACATCATCATTATCTTCAATCTCATCATCTAGCTCTTCATTATCATTATCGTCACGTTCATCACCATTAGAGTTATTTATTTATTATAACTAAGACTGATATCATTATCGTCATTATCGTTAATATTATTATCCTTAGCATTTCATTTTATCATCACTGTAAAAAGATCGGTATTACTTGAAAGTTTAATGTTAGTTAATCCATGCTTTATCATATTTAATGTTCAGGAAGCATCCTGCACGACACTGATGAACTCAAACGAATCCTTATGGATGCGATGGAGAACGAAACTTGGGTCGATTCAATGCTGGACGAACAGAGAAGATCTGATCTAGAGACAAGGGTTAGTGGCGAGCCAGTGGTGAACATAGAGACAAGGGTTAGTGGCTAGCCAGTGGTGAACATAGAGACAAGGGTTAGTGGCTAGCCAGTGGTGAACATAGAGACAAGGGTTAGTGGCTAGCCAGTGGTGAACATAGAGACAAGGGTTAGTGGCGAGCCAGTGGTGAACATAGAGACAAGGGTTAGTGGCTAGTGAAACAGGAGATACATATACAGCCAGTGGTGAACATAGAGACAAGGGTTAGTGGCTAGCCAGTGGTGAACATAGAGACAAGGGTTAGTGGCTAGCCAGTGGTGAACATAGAGACAAGGGTTAGTGGCTAGCCAGTGGTGAACATAGAGACAGGCAGAAGGCAAGGCAAAACATAGAGACAAGGGTTAGTGGCTAGCCAGTGGTGAACATAGAGACAAGGGTTAGTGGCGAGCCAGTGGTAAACATAGAGACAAGGGTTAGTGGCGAGCCAGTGGTAAACATAGAGACAAGGGTTAGTGGCGAGCCAGTGGTAAACATAGAGACAAGGGTTAGTGGCGGCTTTCAGTAAAATATAGAGACAAGGGTTAGTGGCGAGCCAGTGGTGAACATAGAGACAAGGGTTAGTGGCGAGCCAGTGGTGAACATAGAGACAAGGGTTAGTGGCGAGCCAGTGGTAAACATAGAGACAAGGGTTAGTGGCGAGCCAGTGGTAAACATAGAGACAAGGGTTAGTGGCGAGCCAGTGGTAAACATAGAGACAAGGGTTAGTGGCTAGCCAGTGGTAAACATAGAGACAAGGGTTAGTGGCGAGCCAGTGGTAAACATAGAGACAAGGGTTAGTGGCGAGCCAGTGGTAAACATAGAGACAAGGGTTAGTGGCGAGCCAGTGGTAAACATAGAGACAAGGGTTAGTGGCGAGCCAGTGGTAAACATAGAGACAAGGGTTAGAAGGCCAGTAGGAAGACAGAGGATGAGGTTAGTGGTTGCACAAAGGTAAACATAGAGACAAGGGTTAGTGGCTAGCCAGTGGTAAACATAGAGACAAGGGTTAGTGGCTAGCCAGTGGTTAACATAGAGACAAGGGTTAGTGGCTAGCCAGTGGTAAACATAGAGACAAGGGTTAGTGGCTAGCCAGTGGTAAACATAGAGACAAGGGTTAGTGGCGAGCCAGTGGTAAACATAGAGACAAGGGTTAGTGGCGAGCCAAGTGGTAAACACAGAGATAAGGGTTAGTATGAGCCAGTGGTAAACATAGAGATGAAGTTTAGTGGCGAGCCAGTGGTAAACATTTAGAGACAGGGGTTAGTGGCGGCTTCAGTGGTAAACATAGAGACAAGGGTTAGTGGCGAATGCCAGGTGGTAAACCTACTTTAGAGACAAGGGTTAGTGGCGAGCCAGTGGTAAACATAGAGACAAGGATTAGTGGCGAGCCAGTGGTGAACATAGAGACAAGGGTTAGTGGCTAGCCAGTGGTGAACATAGAGACAAGGGTTAGTGGCTAGCCAGTGGTGAACATAGAGATAAGGTATTAGCCAGGTAAACATAGAGACAAGGGTTAGTGGCTAGCCAGTGGTAAACATAGAGACAAGGGTTAGTGGCTAGCCAGTGGTAAACATAGAGACAAGGGTTAGTGGCTAGCCAGTGGTAAACATAGAGACAAGGGTTAGTGGCTAGCCAGTGGTAAACATAGAGACAAGGGTTAGTGGCTAGCCAGTGGTGCAGAGACAAGGGTTAGTGAAGCCAGTTATGGTAAACATAGGATAGTGGCTAGTGGCTAGCCAGTGGTAAACATAGAGATGGCAAGCAGTGGCGTCAGTGGTAAACATAGAGACAAGGGTTAGTAAAAGTAGCCAGTGCACTATAGAGACAAGGGTTAGTGGCTAGCCAGTGGTAAACATAGAGACAAGGATTAGTGGCTAGCAAGTGGTAAACATAGAGACAAGGGTTAGTGGCGAGCCAGTGGTGACCATAGAGACAAGGCTTAGTGGCGAGCCAGTGGTGACCATAGAGACAAGGGTTAGTGGAGACAGCCAGTGAAACAGAGAGACAAGGTTAGTGGCTAGCCAGTGGTAAACATAGAGACAAGGGGTTAGTGGCTGGGCCAGTAGTGAACATAGAGATACAAGGGTTAGTGGGTTGAAGCCAGGAACATAGAGACAAGGGTTAGGGTGGGTTAGCCAGTGGTAAACATAGAGACAAGGGTTAGTGGCGAGCCAGTGGTGACCATAGAGACAAGGGTTAGTGGCGAGCCAGTGGTGACCATAGAGACAAGGGTTAGTGGCGAGCCAGTGGTGACCATAGAGACAAGGGTTAGTGGCTAGCCAGTGGTGACCATAGAGACAAGGGTTAGTGGCGAGCCAGTGGTAAACATAGAGACAAGGGTTAGTGGCGAGCCAGTGGTGAACTATAGGAGACATTTAATGGGTTAGTGGCTAGCCAGTGGTGACCATAGAGACAAGGGTTAGTGGCTAGCCAGTGGTAAACATAGAGACAAGGATTAGTAGCGAGCCAGTGGTAAACATAGAGACAAGGGTTAGTGGCTAGCCAGTGGTGACCATAGAGACAAGGGTTAGTGGCGAGCCAGTAGAACATAGAGACGGGTTAGTGGCTGTTGCAGTGGTGAATTATAGAGACAAGGGTTAGTGGCGAGCCAGTGGTAAACATAGAGACAAGGGTTAGTGGCTGTGCCAGTGGTACCATAGAGATAAGGGTTAGTGGCGAGCCAGTGGAAACATAGGACAGCTAGTGCTAGCCAGGGGTGAACATAGAGACAAGGGTTAGTGGCGAGCCAGTGGTAAACATAGAGACAAGGGTTAGTGGCGAGCCAGTGGTGACCATAGAGACAAGGGTTAGTGGCGAGCCAGTGGTGACCATAGAGACAAGGGTTAGTGGCGAGCCAGTGGTGAACATAGAGACAAGGGTTAAAATAGCCAGTGGCAACGAGCAGAGACAAGGGTTAGTGGCTAGCCAGTGGTGAACATAGAGACAAGGGTTAGTGGCGAGCCAGTGGTGAACATAGAGACAAGGGTTAGTGGCGAGCCAGTGGTGAACATAGAGACAAGGGTTAGTGGCTAGCCAGTGGTGACCATAGAGACAAGGGTTAGTGGCTAGCCAGTGGTGACCATAGAGACAAGGGTTAGTGGCGAGCCAGTGGTGAACATAGAGACAAGGGTTAGTGGCTAGCCAGTGGTAAACATAGAGACAAGGGTTAGTGGCTAGCCAGTGGTGACCATAGAGACAAGGGTTAGTGGCGAGCCAGTGGTAAACATAGAGACAGAAGAAGAAGCCAGTGGTGACCATAGAGACAGGTTGGGGTGGCGAGCCAGTGGTGACCATAGAGACAAGGGTTAGTGGCTAGCCAGTGGTGACTATAGAGACAAGGGTTAGTGGGCGAGTCAGTGGTGACCATAGAGACAAGGGTTATAAGACAGTGTGACCATAGAGACAAGGGTTAGTGGCGAGCCAGTGGTGAACGTAGAGACAAGGGTTAGTGGCGAGCCAGTGGTAAACATAGAGATGCGTTGGGGCAGAGCCAGTGGTAAACATAGAGAAAGGGTTAGTGGCGAGCCAGTGGTAGAACATAGAGACAAGGGTTAGTATTAGCCAGTGGTGAACATAGAGACAAGGGTTAGTGGCGGCTTGCAGTGAACATAGAGAAAGGGTTATATGAGCCAGTGGGGAAGACAGAGACAAGGGTTAGGAAGCAGCCAGTGGTAAAACATAGAGACAAGGATTTGCAGAGCCAGTGGTATTATAGGAGATAAGGGTTAGTATGAATAAGAAGGTTACAGAGACAAGGGTTAGTATGAGCCAGCAGGAACATAGACAAGGTGGCGAGCCAGTGGTAAACATAGAGACAAGGATTAGTAGCGAGCCAGTGGTAAACATAGAGACAAGGGTTAGTGGCTAGCCAGTGGTGACCATAGAGACAAGGGTTAGTGGCTAGCCAGTGGTAAACATAGAGACAAGGATTAGTAGCGAGCCAGTGGTAAACATAGAGACAAGGGTTAGTGGCGAGCCAGTGGTGACCATAGAGACAAGGGTTAGTGGCGAGCCAGTGGTGACCATAGAGACAAGGGTTAGTGGCTAGCCAGTGGTAAACATAGAGACAAGGGTTAGTGGCTAGCCAGTGGTGACCATAGAGACAAGGGTTAGTGGCTAGCCAGTGGTGACCATAGAGACAAGGGTTAGTGGCTAGCCAGTGGTAAACATAGAGACAAGGGTTAGTGGCGAGCCAGTGGTGAACATAGAGACAAGGGTTAGTGGCGAGCCAGTGGTGACCATAGAGGACAAGGAAGGAAAAGTGAGCCAGTGGTGCAGACCAGGGAGACAAGGGTTAGTGGCGAGCCAGTGGTGACCATAGGAGACAAGGGTTAGTGGCTAGCCAGTGTGACCACAGAGATAAAGGGTTAGTGGCGAGCCAGTGGTGAACATAGAGACAAGGGTTAGTGAGAGCCAGTGTGAAAGCAGAGACAAGGGTTAGTGGCTAGGCCAGTAGTAATCTGAGTAGAGACAAGGGTTAGTGGCGAGCCAGTGGGTAACATAGAGACAAGGGTTAGTGGCCAGCCAGTGGGTGACCAGTAGAGACAAGGGCTGGGGTGTGCCAGTGGTGACCATAGAGACAAGTTAGTGGCGAGCCAGTGGTGGCCCAGAAGGAGACAAGGTTATGGCCAGCCAGTGGTACCATAGAAGCAAGGGTTAGTAAGAGCCAGTGGTAAAACATAGAGACAAGGGTTATGGCCAGCTTTGTGGTGACCATAGAGATACAAGGGGTTGGGGTATGAAGCAAGTGGTAAACATAGAGACAAGGGTTAAGTGCTACTAGGCAGCACTATAGAGACAAGGGGTTAGTGGCAGCTCTGGCACTCATAGAGACAAGGAAGTTATATGAGCCAGTGGTGACCATAGAGATGGCAGCTAGTGGCCAGGGCCAGTGCAGACCATAGAGACAGCAGAAAAGGCAGCCAAAAGTGGTGGAACATAGAGAGGCATAGTGGCGAGCCAGTGGGAACATAGGAGATATGAGTTAGTGAAGAGCCAGCAGGAACATAGAGAGCAAGGGGTTGTATGAGCCAGGCACCAGAGACAAGGCTAGTGGATAGCCAGTGGCACCATAGAGACAAGGGTTACATGAGCCAGTGGTGAACATAGAGACAAGGGTTAGTGGTGAGCCAGGCAGTAAACATAGGAGAGACAAGGGTTAGTGGCTAGTTATGGGTGACCATAGAGATTGAAGCAAGCAGGAGACAGGCAGAAGACAAAGATAAGGGTTAGTGGCTAGCCAGTGGTGACCATAAGAGATGGCAGTTAGTAGAGCCAGTGACCATAGAGGAGAAGGGTTAGTGGCCAGCCAGTGGTGACCATAGAGACAAGGAAGTTAGCATGAGTCAGTGGTGACCATAGAGACAAGGGTTAGTGGCTGGGGCCAGTGGGTATTCATAGAGACAAGGGCTATGGCGAGCCAGTGTAGAACGTAGAGACAAGGGTTAGTGAAGAGCCAGGAAACATAGAGACAAGGGTTGGAAAAGGAGCCAGTGGTAAACATAGAGAGTGGGTTAGTGGCGAGCCAGTGGTAAACATAGAGACAAGTGCCAGTGCCAGCCAAAGGTGAACATGGAGACAAGGGTTAGTGGCGAGCCAGTGGTGGAACATAGAGAAAGGGTTAGTGGCGAGCCAGTGGTAGAATGATATAGAGACAAGGGTTAGTGGCTAGCCAGTGGTAAACATAGGAGACAAGGATTAGTGGCGAGCCAGTAAAATCTGATGAGATGGCAAGGTGGCGAGCCAGGGGAAAACACAGAGTGACAGGCTAGTGGCGAGCCAGTGGTGAACATAGAGACAAGGGTTAGTGGCGAGCCAGTAACATACAAGGGCAGTATTAGCCAGTGTCTGATACAAGGGTTGAAGTAAGGAGCCAGTGGTAAACATAGAGACAAGGGGTTAGTGGCGAGCCAGTGTAAACATAGAGACAAGGGGTTAGTGGCTAAATAGTGGTGAACATTGAGACAGTGGCTGGTGGCCAGGCCAGTGTGACCATGTAGAGGACAAGGGGTTAGTGGCGGAGCCAGTGGTAAAACATAGAGGATGTTAGCTAGTGGCGAGCGAGAAAACATGGAGACAAGGGTTAGTGGCGAGCCAGTGGTGGCAAACATAGAGACAAGGGTTAGTGGCGAGCCAGGGGAGACCATAGAGATAAGTGTTGGCACAGCCAGTGGTGACCATAGAGGACATGGGTTAAGTGGCTAGCCAGTGGTAACACAGACATGTCCAGGCCAGTGGTGACCATAGAGACACAGCTGAGGCACAGCCAGTGGTGAACATAGGACAAAGGAGGCGCATTAGTGTGACCAAGGAGAAGGCACAGGAATAGCCAGTGGTAAATATTAGAGACAAGGGTTAGTGGCGAGCCAGTGGTGAACATAGAGACAAGGGTTAGTGGCTAGCCAGTGGTAAACATAGAGACAAGGGTTAGTTGCGAGCCAGTGGTGACCATAGAGACAAGGGTTAGTGGCGAGCCAGTGGTAAACATAGAGACAAGGGTTAGTGGCGAGCCAGTGGTGAACATAGAGAAGGTACAGTGGGGCAGATGTTTCAGTAGCAACATAGAGACAAGGGTTAGTGGCGAGCCAGTGGTAAACATAGAGACAAGGGTTAGTGGCTAGCCAGTAAACATAGAGACAAGGGTTAGTGGCGAGCCAGTGGTAAACATAGAGACAAGGGTTAGTGGCGAGCCAGTGGTAAACATAGAGACAAGGGTTAGTGGCGAGCCAGTGGTGACCATAGAGACAAGGGTTAGTGGCTAGCCAGTGGTGACCATAGAGACAAGGGTTAGTATGAGCCAGTGAAGAACACCATAGAGACATGGGTTAGGTGGCCATTGGTGGGTGACCAGAGACAAAGGGCTAGTGGCTAGCCAGTGGCAACTACA
>JAWDGP010001217.1:267500-304726 GCA_033675545.1 Elysia crispata | reverse complement strand
TGGCCAAAATAGAAATTAACCGGCGGCCATATTGAATTTATGCTAATTATAGAGATGGCCAAAATAGAAATTAACCGGCGGCCATATTGAATTTATGCTAATTATAGAGATGGCCAAAATAGAAATTAACCGGCGGCCATATTGAATTTATGCTAATTATAGAGATGGCCAAAATAGAAATTAACCGGCGGCCATATTGAATTTATGCTAATTATAGAGATGGCCAAAATAGAAATTAACCGGCGGCCATATTGAATTTATGCTAATTATAGAGATGGCCAAAATAGAAATTAACCGGCGGCCATATTGAATTTATGCTAATTATAGAGATGGCCAAAATAGAAATTAACCGGCGGCCATATTGAATTTATGCTAATTATAGAGATGGCCAAAATAGAAATTAACCGGCGGCCATATTGAATTTATGCTAATTATAGAGATGGCCAAAATAGAAATTAACCGGCGGCCATATTGGATTTATGCTAATTGTAGAGATGGCCAAAATAGAAATTAACCGGCGGCCATATTGAATTTATGCTAATTATAGAGATGGCCAAAATAGAAATTAACCGGCGGCCATATTGAATTTATGCTAATTATAGAGATGGCCAAAATAGAAATTAACCGGCGGCCATATTGAATTTATGCTAATTATAGAGATGGCCAAAATAGAAATTAACCGGCGGCCATATTGAATTTATGCTAATTATAGAGATGGCCAAAATAGAAATTAACCGGCGGCCATATTGAATTTATGCTAATTATAGAGATGGCCAAAATAGAAATTAACCGGCGGCCATATTGAATTTATGCTAATTATAGAGATGGCCAAAATAGAAATTAACCGGCGGCCATATTGAATTTATGCTAATTATAGAGATGGCCAAAATAGAAATTAACCGGCGGCCATATTGAATTTATGCTAATTATAGAGATGGCCAAAATAGAAATTAACCGGCGGCCATATTGAATTTATGCTAATTATAGAGATGGCCAAAATAGAAATTAACCGGCGGCCATATTGAATTTATGCTAATTATAGAGATGGCCAAAATAGAAATTAACCGGCGGCCATATTGAATTTATGCTAATTATAGAGATGGCCAAAATAGAAATTAACCGGCGGCCATATTGAATTTATGCTAATTATAGAGATGGCCAAAATAGAAATTAACCGGCGGCCATATTGAATTTATGCTAATTATAGAGATGGCCAAAATAGAAATTAACCGGCGGCCATATTGAATTTATGCTAATTATAGAGATGGCCAAAATAGAAATTAACCGGCGGCCATATTGAATTTATGCTAATTATAGAGATGGCCAAAATAGAAATTAACCGGCGGCCATATTGAATTTATGCTAATTATAGAGATGGCCAAAATAGAAATTAACCGGCGGCCATATTGAATTTATGCTAATTATAGAGATGGCCAAAATAGAAATTAACCGGCGGCCATATTGAATTTATGCTAATTATAGAGATGGCCAAAATAGAAATTAACCGGCGGCCATATTGAATTTATGCTAATTATAGAGATGGCCAAAATAGAAATTAACCGGCGGCCATATTGAATTTATGCTAATTATAGAGATGGCCAAAATAGAAATTAACCGGCGGCCATATTGAATTTATGCTAATTATAGAGATGGCCAAAATAGAAATTAACCGGCGGCCATATTAAATTTATGCTAATTATAGAGATGGCCAAAATAGAAATTAACCGGCGGCCATATTGAATTTATGCTAATTATAGAGATGGCCAAAATAGAAATTAACCGGCGGCCATATTGAATTTATGCTAATTATAGAGATGGCCAAAATAGAAATTAACCGGCGGCCATATTGAATTTATGCTAATTATAGAGATGGCCAAAATAGAAATTAACCGGCGGCCATATTGAATTTATGCTAATTATAGAGATGGCCAAAATAGAAATTAACCGGCGGCCATATTGAATTTATGCTAATTATAGAGATGGCCAAAATAGAAATTAACCGGCGGCCATATTGAATTTATGCTAATTATAGAGATGGCCAAAATAGAAATTAACCGGCGGCCATATTGAATTTATGCTAATTATAGAGATGGCCAAAATAGAAATTAACCGGCGGCCATATTGAATTTATGCTAATTATAGAGATGG
Source organism: Elysia crispata (assembly GCA_033675545.1). Taxonomy (NCBI): domain Eukaryota; kingdom Metazoa; phylum Mollusca; class Gastropoda; family Plakobranchidae; genus Elysia; species Elysia crispata. Next base: position 302,578 of record JAWDGP010001217.1, on the reverse strand, counting down.
CCAAAATAGAAATTAACCGGCGGCCATATTGAATTTATGCTAATTATAGAGATGGCCAAAATAGAAATTAACCGGCGGCCATATTGAATTTATGCTAATTATAGAGATGGCCAAAATAGAAATTAACCGGCGGCCATATTGAATTTATGCTAATTATAGAGATGGCCAAAATAGAAATTAACCGGCGGCCATATTGAATTTATGCTAATTATAGAGATGGCCAAAATAGAAATTAACCGGCGGCCATATTGAATTTATGCTAATTATAGAGATGGCCAAAAAAGAAATTAACCGGCGGCCATATTGAATTTATGCTAATTATAGAGATGGCCAAAATAGAAATTAACTGCCGGCCACATTGAAATTATGTTAATTATAGAGATTACCAAGATAGAAATTAATCGGCGGCCATATTGAATTTATGCTAATTATAGAGATGGCCAAAATAGAAATTAACCGGCGGCCATATTGAATTTATGCTAATTATAGAGATGGCCAAAATAGAAATTAACCGGCGGCCATATTGAATTTATGCTAATTATAGAGATGGCCAAAATAGAAATTAACCGGCGGCCATATTGAATTTATGCTAATTATAGAGATGGCCAAAATAGAAATTAACCGGCGGCCATATTGAATTTATGCTAATTATAGAGATGGCCAAAATAGAAATTAACCGGCGGCCATATTGAATTTATGCTAATTATAGAGATGGCCAAAATAGAAATTAACCGGCGGCCATATTGAATTTATGCTAATTATAGAGATGGCCAAAATAGAAATTAACCGGCGGCCATATTGAATTTATGCTAATTATAGAGATGGCCAAAATAGAAATTAACCGGCGGCCATATTGAATTTATGCTAATTATAGAGATGGCCAAAATAGAAATTAACCGGCGGCCATATTGAATTTATGCTAATTATAGAGATGGCCAAAATAGAAATTAACCGGCGGCCATATTGAATTTATGCTAATTATAGAGATGGCCAAAATAGAAATTAACCGGCGGCCATATTGAATTTATGCTAATTATAGAGATGGCCAAAATAGAAATTAACCGGCGGCCATATTGAATTTATGCTAATTATAGAGATGGCCAAAATAGAAATTAACCGGCGGCCATATTGAATTTATGCTAATTATAGAGATGGCCAAAATAGAAATTAACCGGCGGCCATATTGAATTTATGCTAATTATAGAGATGGCCAAAATAGAAATTAACCGGCGGCCATATTGAATTTATGCTAATTATAGAGATGGCCAAAATAGAAATTAACCGGCGGCCATATTGAATTTATGCTAATTATAGAGATGGCCAAAATAGAAATTAACCGGCGGCCATATTGAATTTATGCTAATTATAGAGATGGCCAAAATAGAAATTAACCGGCGGCCATATTGAATTTATGCTAATTATAGAGATGGCCAAAATAGAAATTAACCGGCGGCCATATTGAATTTATGCTAATTATAGAGATGGCCAAAATAGAAATTAACCGGCGGCCATATTGAATTTATGCTAATTATAGAGATGGCCAAAATAGAAATTAACCGGCGGCCATATTGAATTTATGCTAATTATAGAGATGGCCAAAATAGAAATTAACCGGCGGCCATATTGAATTTATGCTAATTATAGAGATGGCCAAAATAGAAATTAACCGGCGGCCATATTGAATTTATGCTAATTATAGAGATGGCCAAAATAGAAATTAACCGGCGGCCATATTGAATTTATGCTAATTATAGAGATGGCCAAAATAGAAATTAACCGGCGGCCATATTGAATTTATGCTAATTATAGAGATGGCCAAAATAGAAATTAACCGGCGGCCATATTGAATTTATGCTAATTATAGAGATGGCCAAAATAGAAATTAACCGGCGGCCATATTGAATTTATGCTAATTATAGAGATGGCCAAAATAGAAATTAACCGGCGGCCATATTGAATTTATGCTAATTATAGAGATGGCCAAAATAGAAATTAACCGGCGGCCATACTGGAATTATGCTAATTATAGAGATTGTCAAAATAGAAATTATCCGGCGGCCACATTAAAATTATGCTTCTTATAGAGATTACCAAGATAAAATTAACCGGCGGCCATATTGAATTTATGCTAATTATAGAGATGGCCAAAATAGAAATTAACCGGCGGCCATATTGAATTTATGCTAATTATAGAGATGGCCAAAATAGAAATTAACCGGCGGCCATATTGAATTTATGCTAATTATAGAGATGGCCAAAATAGAAATTAACCGGCGGCCATATTGGATTTATGCTAATTGTAGAGATGGGCAAAATAGAATAAACTGGCGGCCACATTAAAATTATGCTAATTATAGAGATGGCCAAAATAGAAATTAACCGGCGGCCATATTGAATTTATGCTAATTATAGAGATGGCCAAAATAGAAATTAACCGGCGGCCATATTGAATTTATGCTAATTATAGAGATGGCCAAAATAGAAATTAACCGGCGTCTATATTGGATTTATGCTAATTGTAGAGATGGCTAAAATAGAATCAACTGGCGGCCACATTAAAATTATGCTTGTTATAGAGATTACCAAGATAAAATTAACCGGCGGCCATATTGAATTTATGCTAATTATAGAGATGGCCAAAATAGAATTAACCGGCGGCCATATTGGATTTATTGTATTTATATAGATTACCAGAATGAAATTCGAATTATGCTAATTATAGAGATGGCCAAAATATAATTAACCGGCGGCCATATTGGATTTATTGTATTTATATAGATTACTAGAATGAAAATCGAATTATGCTAATTATAGAGATGGCCAAAATAGAATTAATCGGCGGCTATATTGGATTTATGCTAATTATAGAGATGGCCAAAATAGAATCAACTGGCGGCCACATTGATAATATGGTATTGTTTTGATGATTTATAGAAATCATTTCGATTCTACAGCATTGGTATTGTATTATTAGTATAGAGAAAGAAAAAATCGAAATCGATTCTACCGTTTTGATTTTTTATTTCGATATCTATTCTATTGTAATGATATTTTGTTATTATGCTTGTTTATAGAGATAGAAGTATAGAAGTATTTCTCACCCCTATTTCATTGTTGAATTGAAATCACTTGATAAATACCTTAAACACATACGAAAACCTTTGGGTTTAAACTCTCAATGTATTGAATGTGGGAGGTATTAAAAACAGGAACAATATCAAAAATAACAAAGACAGATAAGAGTGTTATCTGAGTTTATTCAGAGAAATCCAAATTATAATAATATAAAAAGAAATAATTTTATAATACACAGTTACCTAAAAAAGACACATAATACAGTCTAAAAAAAAAATAACGTCAATGAAACTTATGTATATAACATAAACGAATATGACATTTTCATTAAAATAGATAATACATATAGGGGCATTGCCTGTTAAATGAACTTTAATCTGTTTGACTTTCACCTTACATTGCATTACAATAAAGCACAACTGATAATTCACATAAGATTTTCGTTCACATATTAATTAATTTACTCCAGTCAATATATTTTCCCTGTTCTCTTTAAAAGCGTTGTCAAGAGAAATAAAAACTGGATAATAAGAATCTTTGAGGCTTCAAACAAGGTCCCACATTTTACTTCTGAAAAGGAATCACAAAAATTAATCTTTCGATTAATATAGGGGGCGGGTGAAACCTTAGCTAGATATATATCAAATTTGAAATTTATTGTACATGTATATGAAATAATGAGATACAATTTACATAAAGATAGTTTATAATAACTGCACAAAATTGTTTGTTTCAAGAGCTAATTTAATCTCATCAGATTTTAGTAATTATCTAAATAGAACTTTACAGGTTTAGAAAAAAAGTAAAATTGAACATTTTTAGAAAATCTAATAATACAAAAAAATAAAACTGAGCAAGTTTCTTTTTATCTACGATTAAACCTATTATAAATTAAGGAGGATGGAGGAATTCCGTCCCCCAGTCAAGATTATCAATCGTTTTTAAGGGGAAATATTTGCATAAAGGAACAATAATTTTTTTCACTCATCCACAGACACATTCTAGGATGTGTTTCGTCGTATTACGACTCATCAGTGTGGCTATAGAGTATGGATTTATTCAAGTGTCCACCATTCAGTTAAAATCGTTTTGTTCTGGATCGAAAGTCCAAAATGCTCATAAATACCATATGTAAACTATAGGCAGTCTTTTTTGGGCCATGTGATGAGAAAAAAAAACTAAAACATCTTGTGGCAACTCGATTGATTTTAAAGGAAACGGCAGCAGGGGAAAGAAGCGAGAAAAGATAAGTGGCTAAATGTAAAATGAGTGACAGAGGCACTTAACAGCATCAAGGTATAGAGATGCGCAGAAGGTCATGATCGCCTACTGTAAAGAGCAGGGCCCCTAATTCATAGAGAATTTTCTATGAATAATCTAAGGATTGCCGTGTTTTACAAAAAAAAAAAAAAAGGTACATCTAATAAAGGTAGTTGTAAGCTATATGTCTTTGTTGTTTCAACGTAGATGGTTACCGCATATGTTGGGCGCTGCTCTACATAAAATTATGTATAGACAACCACTGCCATAAATACAGCACAGATTGCAAATATAACATCTTACTCCAGTTCTATAACATTTTCAAAACTGGAAAATACAAAGGACTCAAAGCATACATAGTGAAAAAACAAGCAAACCATAAAACAAAGGAATGTATTCACAGACAACACTTTGCAGACATGAAATTTGCTTGAAAAGAAAGACATGAATATTAGAAGATAAACATATAAGTCTCACTTGTACATGAGGTGTAAGCTGACTACCTTTGATTGGTCTACAAATGTAGCCCAAAATTTGTCTTGACCTGCAAAGACTTAAAGCAAGAACAGATGATTTTTTCCCCTCTCCTAATTTTTGGAGAAAAAGAAAATGATTTTTGTGAAAGAGAAAGTTTGTTTTAAGCAGAAAGGATAAGAAAAGAGATGACATGAAAGATTGAAAAACCTGTCTGTCCTACTGGAGAAAACGAAGAAATACACACTTAAAAAAAGATAATAATGCAATGATGTCACAAGGCTGCTTGAATTGAACCAACAGAAGATTTCAGCACTTTAAGCCTATATCTCTGCCAAGTCATGAACGGGAATTTATTTCTGAAAACTACCAGCCTTATTCCCATTATAATTGTGATAAAACAATAATTTGACAATAAACTTACAAAATAATTTTTTTTTACCACATCAAACATATATAACAGCTGATTTTGGATCTTTGTTAAATTTAAGTTCCTTTCTTTAGAGCAGCAACTCCTCTCCCTAAAGACTTTAACAGAATCCTGGTATAATGCTGTGTTTGAAAAGTACAAGTCAATGGACATGTCTATACTAGTTCATTTTTACCTTTATAACTGATCTTTGACTGCTATGGCGTCAAAAGCAATGATCACATGAATTTAAACTAGTTTAAAAATTCTTGAGAAAAGAAGATCAACTTGCACATCAAGGGCAAAATTCCTTAACTACGCTGCTGTGTCACGTTGATTCCAATCTCGTCCTTCTTCAAAACTCAGTAGATGGTAAGGATTCCCTCTCAAAAGCACATTGTCTCAAGTTGTTTAGTCTGTGGCTGGTGATCTTCTCAAAATGAAGAAGAGGTTGAAGATCTCCGTCAGATTATCACTGAAGATGTTGAGAGGAGCATATAATTATGAATAGACAGGAATGAGTTACACAGAGAAGGGATAGGGAAGAAAAGGAGGGGATATATATATATATATATATATATATATATATATATATATATAGAGAGAGAGAGAGAGAGAGAGAGAGAGAGAGAGAGAGAGAGAGAGAGAGAGAGAGAGAGAGAGAGAGAGAGAGAGAGAGAGAGAGAGAGAGAGAGAGAGAGAGAGAGAGTGCCGAAAAACAACTCTGAGGCAAATACACACCTGGTAGCTATAGCAGAGGTAAAAGACACAGTAAAAAATCTGCAAACAATTTTCAAAGAGCTAAAAAACCAAATACATGCCTTACAAAACTTCGCACGGAGACAGAAGAGATTGTTGTCTTCCTCTTTGGAGACTATGCTTTCTTGTCCTATGGCATTTCAGGAGCGACAGGGACATTCTGTGTCTGTTCTGTCTTGATTCCAAACAGAAAGTAAGGAACTTACCAAAAAGAGAGCACTACAATCTTTACACACAGATGCACAACAGTTTTTGGAGAGCGATGGGAAAACAAATGCAGTTAAATGTTTTAACAATAAACTCAGACATCCATTCCTAGAAATAAAGATAGCAAACATAGCCCCTCCATATTTATATATTCTTCTTGGAATCACACTAAAACATCCCAATCTGATACAAAAGGAAGTCCAAAATAGAGATGAGATAATAGCCAAGCAGAAACATTCAAATTACAGACGCAACTGGCTCAAAGCTGAAGAAAAGAAAAAACAAATAGTACTTTCAAAAGGAACGCTATACTAGATGATGAGAGCAGAAGAAGAATGTGGAGAAAAGAGGCAAAGAGGAGTTGAAAAAAATTGAAGAGACAAAAATAAAGCTGTGGGCCCAATCCAAGAAAGCTCAGAGACAGTACTACAAAAACAAAATAGAAAGACAAGCCTACCATGGTGGAAACTTTATAAGTCACCACTGAAGAAAATGATGACATTTTAGGAGTTGCGCTCCCTACCAAAGATATGTTTGACACACTTGACTCACATTTTGAAGGCATTCACTCTTTAACCTCAAAAGCCCAACCAGAGGAAACCACATTACAAGCAGAGATTGCAACTTCTGAATACATCAAATTTTACAGACAGTGCTTTCCCAATCGCATCATTGCCAAGCAGCACATTTTAAAAAAGAATAGCACTGATTTTATGCATAGGACAGGTTTTGGACTAGGCTTTCTTAGGGGGCAGGATGGGAACAACTTCACTCAACTGTTTCACGCTTGGCAAGAAGTGCAGCCATAAGAAATGATAAAAATAGAATGAAAAATATAATAGAAAACGTCTTGCTGTTGACAGCCCCAGAACTCAACTCCCTTGTACCACAGACAAAACCCAGACAACAACAAAAATAGTTAATAATATACCCCACAAAAAAATTTGAAAATGAAATTTTATTGGGAAATGACATCAGTATTGCATGTTTTGCAATTTTGTGTTAAAAAAGTAGTGTGAATTGCATTCCAGCTGCATGCCTTTTTCTACTGCGCGGGTAAAATTCCTGGGAAGAGACAGTGTCCACCCATCCACTGTGAGCTGTCAGATAAGGGTGCTAGATTTATGGGCTTATGGCAAGTTGCTGACAAACTAAAAGTGAACAGAATTTGGCTCCATGTTGAGATACGCTGATGACACTGTATTAATTCCAGAAAATAAAGAAGACTTGCGACAATTATTAACGATTTTTGAAGAAGAGAGCAGAAAAAAAGGGTTGCAATTGAATAGCAAAAAGATAGAACTAATGGTGATTAGTCAAAGTTATAGTCTCCGCACATCAACATCTTTATCAAAGGTAATAAACTCAAGCAAAGGGGTCAATTCAAATACTTGGGTACTTTAATATCAAGTGATGGACGTAACTTACACTGAGCTTCCAGAGAATGAAATCTATACTAACAAATAACCACATCTCAATTCGCACAAAAAGAAGAGCCCTGAAGTGCTCTATTGAACCCATTCTGATGTATCAATACAAAGCTTGCACAATTTCAAAACAGTTACAAAAGAAACTGGAGACAACAAAATGAGATTCCACAAATCTCATGGACTGTAAAGAAATCAACCAAAACTGTTACAAGAAGCCGACACTACAAGATTCAGCATAAATAGAATAAGTAAACGCCAGGCAACCTTTTTGGACATGTCAAGAGAAGAGAGAAAGTACAAAATCTTGTGACAACTGGAATGATTGTACCAAAACAGCATCAAAAGATGTTGGATGGACTTTCAAAGTAGGACGAGTGACAGAAGCACTGAAAGTGATGAGGGATAGAGATGTGTGGAAAGTCATGATCGGCAATGCTAAAGAGCACGGCACCTAACTGATTGATTGATGAGTTCAAAAGACAATTTTTCCTTCTGTTGAACTAGATTTGGATACAGGCGTCAATCTTGCCATTGGACTAAATTTCCCCTTCTCTTCATCTTTTATCATGCTTGTAATGGTACTAGATCTAGAGGTTTAACTATAATAACTCAACGCCCACTTTGGAAATACTTTGTATGAAACGAAACAAACTGAGACAGCACAGTAGGCCTTACAAGACTGTTGCCACAGCAGCTGCGAGCATAGTTATTGTCCAAAAAGCTTTGGTCCATGTGCTCTCACGGTTGTGGAAACCTGCTCAACAGTAAAAAAAAAATGCTTGGACAGTTGCGTAAGACGCTTCCAGTGTGTAAAAATCAACTGATCAATGCTGCTCTTATGGCATACAACAATTAAAACATCATAACAATACCTCTCGAATAATGATGAGGCCCATAAAGGGCAGGTGCACAACACAATGGCCAGAGAGACTAAATCAAATGTCGTGTTTTCCTGTTTGCTGAAGATGGGTGAGATTGGGGCACTAATAACATACAGGACCTGCAATGTTTCACATAAGCAAAAATTTTCGTTCAATTTAATGTTAAGAAGCACCCTGTTAAAAATTTCTTCACAAAATACTTGAGTTTATAAAAAAAAGGAAGAAAAAATTAACACTACTCTGAAATACAGACTTATCAATGCCAGATCAATAAAAAAAATGTTAAAGTGCTAAAATGTGACTTGTGCATGTTAAAATATACAAAATTTACTTTGATTTTTTTAAACATATTCATAAATCATTGTTTACACAAAAATCTGAAGTTTAAAAGAAATAAACAGCTAAAGTGTTCAATTATATAACTCTCTTAAGAAGCCTATAATAGTGAAATATCTAATTGAAAAAGCTTATTTAATTTCAATATGGCTTTTTTCAATTCTTTCAGCTTCCCTCTTCAAATATAATTTTTCTCTAACAATGATTTGAAATCTTGATACCTGAGGTTATTTGTTAAAAATATTTGTATACTGTGCCAGTTCAAGTAATCTATAAAATAAACGTATCTTAAACAAAATGCAATCAGCACCATAAAAAATATACATTGTGATGTTTTAAAGAAAAGTCTTGCCATTTTTTTCCAATCTCATTTACAAGACAGCCCAACGTGTCTTCATAATGCGTGAAAAGCATATCAAGGAAAATTTGATAACAATGCCAATACTTCGAAAATGTTTGTGCTGTAAAAATTTGAAATTGATTCCACATAACTTGACAATCTGGTATGAATTTGATGCCTACTTTTGTTTTTAAATAAAGAAAACTATAAAAAAATATATGACTGAGTATTTGTCCTCTCTGTTGTTGGAACTGAATGACACTTCTTAGACAATGTTTTAAATAATTAATCATTTAATGAGAGCCACAGAGGGTTTTTAAACAAGATTCCTCAATTAAAATCCATTAAAAAAAGTATCAGTTTAGTTAGCTTATGATATTTACACAACTGCTGCTTTCTGTGACTAAGACTGCTGGCTCTATATTTTCTCATTAAATCTCAACAGCCAAAAACCTTGTGGATTCGAAGAAAACCCTTTACTTTCTAATTTATCTTAAATATATATAAAAATTTAAAGGATAGAAATTGGTTTTGGTTCCTAGCCACAAGGTTGTTGATGCTAATGCGAACAAACCTGGAATCATTGACTTGTTTAAGTCTCACTCTTTGGGTCTCATAGGCCTGGAAGATGCCAAAGATGATCAGGATACCCTTGCAACCAAACACAACGCTTGGACGCAGTGAACAAGGACCCGGTTGTTGAGTAGCGGCAGAGAAGGTAGAGCTGATCTTCTGCCTCTCCCACACATAAGGAAATGATCCTTCATCCCTCGGAAGTTATCATCATCTGTTGTAAAATAAATGTTGATGATAAATAAAAGCTATTTAAAACCTGTAATGAAGGTGCTTTATAAACCAAAAGCAAAACCACCATTCCACCAAAAAAAGTTTTTAAAAAATTTAATAAAATACAATGTAATTACAATAATACAATGTAAACATATGTAGTAGTAGTAGTAGTAGTAGTAGTAGTAGTAGTAGTAGTAGTAGTAGTAGTAGTAGTAGTAGTAGTAATAATAATAATAATAATAATAATAATAATAATAATAATAATAATGATAATAATTAAAAAAAAAAAAACCTTCGCACGATGTGACTGTGAACAATGATCTAGAGGCCAGACATGTGTACTTAAATTGTCTTGTACTTTCTTTTAAAGCAAATTGCATCCTATGACAAAATTATAGAAAAGTCTCATAAATATCATTTACTGATATATGATCGAAAATTGCTTTTGTTTTTAGTTACTGTCCAGACCATCCTTGATCTACAGACTACAGTACAAGTACAACTGTCAGATTCAGATTCTCGTAGATCTAAGCATTATGTACTACAATCTTGACTAAAACACTAGTGTTAGTACTTCTGCCTTGTGAGAAAATAAGATTTACTGTGTCTGTTTTAATATTGAATCAAATTAGATCTATAGATATTTGATTCATATCAAAACGTAAACACTTAACAAACGCAAAAACAGCTGTCTACAAATTTTACAGAAATGCAGAAGTTAGACCTATTTTTAGAACCATTGCACTGGAGAGCCGATAGAAAATAATATTCTCGTGACGTCATAAGGTCAGCGAAGGTAAAGTAGTGAAGGTCACTCTTGAATGAGAGTGTGGCTGTTTCGTTTACCGACAAACAGTCGATAAGAAAATAAAATGGTTCTTATTACACATATATTAGCCAATATAATTAAATCAATTTATGTAAAGAAATAAAGTAGTATTAACTCACATAAAATGTCCTCCACATTGAGTGTTTGGGGATGCGAAGTGCGTTCTGCGATGGGTTCTCCATACATGCCGGACTGAGTCTGTTGACTAGACTGACCCGCCGTCATTTCGGGTCTCGGCAAGGGCTAAAATGGGTCTAAGTGTCTGCGTTTGAACTCTTTTCGCTGCATCCACAGGTTACACGATCAAATGATGTTTGTGAATTCTTTTAGAAAAATGGATGGCCTTCCTATTGGTACTACACAAGCCGGGAAATGTTCCTTAAAACCATTAAAAATTCTAAATTTTCGTCTTCTTCTCAAAGTTTCTTATCCTTCTTCACGGCGTGTCTCGTTGTGTGTGGTATCAAAAGAAAGCAGAATTACTGCCCTTTAATGTGTTTCAAACCGTATAAAAATAGGAAGGCTTTATATAGAGTCATACTCTACATAGACCCGGACACTATTTAGAGTCATAGTCTACATAGTGCCGGACACTATTCAGAGTCACACTCTACATAGAGCCGGACACTATTTAGAGTCACACTCTACATAGAGCCGGACACTATTTAGAGTCGCACTCTACATAGAACCGGACACTATTCAGAGTCACACTCTACATAGAGCCAAACACTATTTTAACTCTACATAGACCGCCACACTATGTAGATTAACACTCTATAAGATTTGTAATTGGCTGGCTTAGGATGTACGATGCAGTACATGTACGTAAATAGGTGACGAAAGTGAAACTTTCATAACCGTTATGTTTTTTAAAGTGTGTTTTTCTTACTCCTTCTATAAGAGTTTGACTATGGTTGTTAGATTTTCAAATTCAAAATCAGATAATAAATCAATTTTTAAATGTAATTTACATATGGTGCATTGCCAAGTAAGGAAACTCAAAAACTATCAAGCATATGAGGCTCAGCAGGCCAATATTTAAGTGCCTGTAACTCCTTATTTACAAATAATTTTAAATACTTTAAAGAAGAAAAGTTGTTAGGCCTTTTGTGAACATTACTCAAAATAAATTTCTTGCCCGTCACAAAAGTATTGACAGAGTTATTGCCCTTTATTTTTAGTTATCGTTCTTTTCATTAAACTAAACTACATGTATTTGCAGCTTGTGAATGCATATTTTGAGTTGTGTTGAATAGAAGAAAAAGTCATGCTTAGTTGATGATCGAAAATGGATGTTACATTCTGAGACATAATACTCAAACCATGGGTTATTGCCCTTGATACCACTATGTTGATGAGAAAAGCCAATGAATCAGTTTCCAAGTATCAAATCTTAAGATACCATGAACCAACTTTAGCTGTTTTAACCATTCAAGTGATGTGTATCATTTTGTTTAGCAACTGCTTTGTTGAAAAGTAAAGACTTTTGTTACTTTAAACGTGAAATCAAGTAAGAAATGATATGTTAAAGTTTGAATATTCCGCAACCACTTTTAGAGCAAGCAAGCATGATCAGACAGAAATAAAAAAAAAATATTAAAAAGTGAATATGGTTTCACAGTCTATGTTTATTGATTATGATCATAACTAAAAAGTAAGAGTAACATATGCTACATGGTTAATGATGGAATATTAATTACTGCTGTAAAAATATAAAACTATCAAAAATATAAACCTTATTATTAGAAATGATTTTGACATACAAAGAAGAGCTCAAAAGTTATATAATTTCAGTAAATTTTAAAATACAAAATCCATCAAGTGTTTATGTCATCTAGACACTGAGGGTTTAAGAGAAAAAATATTCAATTTCATGTCAAGAAGGCATTAAATGGCATTAATTTTATTTTTACCAAAAATTCAGAATGTCTCCAATATTGAACTAAATTTCAAAATAAGAACTTAACATTTGTCATTCAAACCATAGTAGTATACAAATTAGCATTATTCTTCACATTAATATACAATCAAAACATGATAAAAGAAACAAGATACATCACAAAAAGGACAATCGATTGGTACTGAAGTCAAGGTCTTCGTAGGCCCTGCATAGACATGATCTAACATTTCAATCGATTCATTGCATAAATTGAGCTTGAACATTGTTTAAGTCTTTACAGTACCGGTACCATCTAATGTTGTAAACCAAGCTTTGTTAATTTGGCTCTAAACTTTCATGAAAGTTTACACTACCAACTTTGATCTCGATCAACCACTGTAATATTTTACATGTACATATAGTTTCTTACAAACATACTAAAGAAGGTCTAGTCGAGGCAAAATCAAGGAACCTAGTGTTTCTTGGCTTTTATACACCTTGAGGATGATATTACTTTAGTAGTGACTTCACAAAAAAAACGCCTTGTTCTTTTTGGTACGATTTAAACTGTAGTTCAAAGCTGTCTAGAGTCGCAAAAAGCGACCCAACGGCAAAACGTTCCATTTACCTTCACTTTCAGCTATCGTAATCTAAATTTATTCGAATCTACTCTTTTTTATTTTCAAATAGCTTTTAAGACGGCAACATTAGCTCTCGATCTAAATCTACTCTCGATGGATGTGCATTCGCATTAGTAGGCTACTGGCAGTGGCAGGCTGAGGCTGGCGCTGAGTGGCGCAAAACTGTTCTTTGCCTCGTAGTCTTTTGTTTCTGTCACAGGAGAGCTCAGCTGTTACTCTGAATAGTGTGCAGAGCTCTATCAGTCTATGTAGAGTGACACTCTATATAGTCACTTCGATAAAAATATCTTTCTTGTGGTAAGAGCGATAGTCATTTGAAGAGAGCTAGGTCGGATCGGCCGAGCTCGGCGCTGCCGCGAATCGGACAATAATTTACAAATTACATATTGGCCCAGACCAACATTTACAGACCAGATCAACCCGACTTATAATTCAGACCATTTCAATATCGCTGCCTCTTACTAAGCTTAGGCTAACATCATTCCACAACTATTGATTTAAAAAAGTACCGTAAGCAGGTATAGTAAAAGAAGACTACAGCAGGGCTTTTGGTTACAGAGGAAAAATCCAGTTGTAAAGTAGCAAGCCTCCATCTAAACCTAACAGTAACAATAATACACGTAATGTGCCCCTCCCCGCTCTCTCTCTCTCTCTCTCTCTCTGTGCTGTAAGTTCCACCTCATTTAATCAGTGGGCTGACCAATCACATCTCAGTATCTTGACTGCATGCCTGTTTATCATCCCTTCTCGCACACTGTATCACACGAGATGTTCGCATCCTTTGTCTAGACCTAGCCTAGGGCCTCGACTGTTGTACACGACGTGCAGTTAAGTATGTATCATTTATCGTCTATTTAACATGTGGGGGCACAAAGTCACCCCCGACGTACGGATACGATAACAAAACACAGCGTACGGATAGGGTTAAATATTTCAACCAGTGTCTTTTGTTTATTTCTGTGTCATTACCTCGTTAAAATAAATTTCTCTCCCCCCCCCTCCTTAATCATAGTTTCCTAAAAAACCATACCATTCTTGGGAGAGCTATTGTTACATTTGATATTTTGAATGCAAACTTGCCTTTTTTATATAATTTTCAATCTCCCCAACAGCTGTTTACACTATATTAATACTTGATATTTGCTTTAAAATATGGCAGACGAAAGCAGTCTTTGAACCGAAATGGAACCAAATTGGCACAAACAAAAGACAATAACGAATAGTATAAGTATTAGATTGCTCAAATTTTGAAATTGAAATGGATTTTACAATGAAGAGGAAAATTAACCCTTTTCACTTGACTCAGAATTAATTTCTATAAAGTACAAGGACTATAAAACAAACCTATGGTATGTAATGGTTTATATTAAATGCGTCTTCATTTAAACCTCAAATTTATATAAAGGACGAGGACGAAGACAAGGAAGTATAATTATTTCACTGAAGACAGCTATTTTTTCTATCGACATCACCCAGTATCGTTCACAAAAATAGTTATTGATAATATCGTTCAACAAAATATCTCCTCACTTTCTAAACGACCAGTTGTCAACGCCATCCTACAGCTGAATCCATCGGTGCACTCTGACTCTGAGACTTATTTTTCCATTGCTCTTTTTCTTTCTATCTCCGTTAACTTTTTTTTTTTTTTGTAAATGACACTACATATTTAAAAAAAGAAACAAACTGGCGCAACCACTTCATAGTAGGCTTAGACTGAGTCAAATGCGATGAACACTTATTCTGACAGCGATAATAGATTTTACTTCTCAATTATCTATTTTACATTAGAGTAGTCACTCTGCTTTTGTACAAGCGCTCAGCTCTCGAACCCTGAGTTCTTTGTTTATTTTTATTTTTATTATTTTTTGTTGTTTCTTTTTCGACTACGAATATTTATTGTAGTTGTTCGTTTAACCAAAATGATAACTCTCTTCTATTTTCAAAACATTACAGTTATCTGCTCTCAGCGATCTTAATAAAAATAACTTAAATTGTGGATGACCTCTATGAAGCATCAAACATAGCGCACGTTGATGAACCATCCCAGAAGTATCTGAATTAGTTTGGATGTCAGCACACTTTAGAATAGCCTACATTTAAGTGGTTTTAGGTGCCACTAATATTTAACTTGAAAATAAATCATTAACGCCACGACTACAACACCACAACTATCACCATCATCTTCTTCAGCATCTTTATATCCACTATCATTATCATAATCATAATAATGAAGAACATCTCGTCTATTTACATGTATTCTATTTTAAAGCCTGTTGGGATACAGATTTGTAGGTTTTGAAGCATATTTTTGCTGTTTCAACTTATATAGTTTTTCTCTGGTTTTTTTTTCTTCGCTTTTCAATTTATTATCGACATAATTTGTTATATATATTATATATATATTTAACATTAAAATTTTCGCTAGTTAAATCTGTAGCTAAAAATGTAGTTCTTTTAAACAGTTCTTATTTATCGATTGCTCCCATTGCTGAAAGTCGGATCAGGAAACTGGCATCTGGCAGTCTACTGCCGTCAACAAACCGTGAATTCAATGGAAGGAATGCCAGCTTACCTTTGGTGTACCAAGAATCAGATGGTGCCAGACTTTATTCTACTAGATCTAATACAGATGTTACTGTTATAAGATCAAAGGAGGTGACTGGTGCTGATGCAGTTGGTACGAAAAAAAAATATGCTTAATTAGATCAGGTACGAACGGACGCCAGTTAAATATATCCCAACCTAGAATCAAAATCTATTACAAAGAAAACAAATTTCGTACAAAATCTATGAGCCAGATCAAGCTCTAGATTCTAGATCTAGACTCTGGGATGGAAATATTTCATGGCAAGGTCTATCAACAGAAAGAATTTCCCAAACAACCAACTAGAACTGGAGTCTAGGTTTATTTCTAAGGTAAATTACTAATATGCCTACTGATATTGAATTTACAGTGTTCGAATATCGATAGCGCCTATATGAGATGTCTAGATTGTTGAAGTTCTAGAATCGGAAACTAGATCTAGTGAATATCAATGCCCTCTTATTAGTTAAATTCTCAATCATAATTCATCAGCTAGGGGGATATTACTACTTTTTCTTTTCTTTTTTTTGTTTTTGCAAGAAATTTTGCAGTCTATTGGAACATGACTCATTGATGATCAAAGTAAAACTAAAAGCACTTAGCCTTAAATTATTTAAATTTATCTAAATCTAGATCTAGATCTAGCTCTTAGCATCTTAATCTTATAAAATCAGTATTCTTTTTTTTTTTTGGGGGGGGGGAAAGGTAGGCAATTCGTATCCGACACATGCCAAATTGCTAATCTCTCTTGCTCAAGAACAGTATGACATGTACAATATAGCCCTCAGTTAATGAAAATTTTCACTTCTTTGTGCTCCTAATAAATTTATGAACTGTTGTGCAGTCTAACTTTTGTCATGGGCCAGAAATATAATCAATTAAATCCCTTTTTATTTTAGTTCTCAGGGATTCTGTTGTGAGAAGTAATTGATTCATAAATTAGGGGGGGGCTGTGAATTTTGTTGATGGTCTGGTTTTGGTGTGCCTCTTTGTTACAGTTTGTATGGCTATGTATGTGAGATGGGGCAAGCGTCTTGAAATACTGGTGTGGTTGAACTGTATGTATGTGTTTTGCTTGTAATATCAGCAGGATCCAGTCTTGATCTATCATTTTTATAAATTAAAGTCTCTGGACATAGTGACAGAAAGTGGCTTTGTTTTTTTTCCATTGAAATCCAGGCTTTTGGCTCAGGCTCTGTCATGCTTGAGCACTAGTGCTGACACCGTGTCAGTTTACTTTATGCAGGCGTTAAATTTTGAAAATTGAGGTATGTGTTTGTCAGTTGAATGTGACTCGTGAGTCAAGAAAGATATTATTTACTGTTTACTTCACTCTCTGTTTCACAAGTAGATTGATGCCTCAAGATCTGATGGTACCATTATCATGTATTTGCCCATTTTCCTCTCAGGGCCGACGGCTTGCCTTTTAACTGAGGATCTTTGAAAATGGCAAGTAGCTGGGACTGTCAACTGACAGGAGCAGAATCTATCAGTGAAGATAAATCAAAAGGCCAGCTCTGCAGGAACAGCCAAGATGGAGGGGAGGAGGGGCACTTGGTCAGTGAAGCTTTTTCATTTCTGAATGTCTCTCAGGATGCAGATGACAACTGTAAATTGGCGAAAACAGAGTTGCATGATGGAGAGGAAAACCCGGATGTTATACTACGCAAGAATGACAGACCTAAACGGGAAAGCAGACATTTAATCAGCGATGCATTTTCATTTTTAACAGAGGCAGATAATGATAGTGAAGCTGAAGAGAACCAAGAGCAGATTTACTCAAATGCCTTTGCCAGCTCCACGAGGCGTCCTGTGGATCTGGAGGATAACCATGCCTATTCTGACAGTTGTGAAGTAAGAACTGGTGAAGGTAGCGAGACTCTAGTTTATGAAAACATTTCCCCACACCTGGAAGCAGTTGCGAAAAACCATCTCTCTGCCACCAAGGGGTCTAAAGACAGTTGCAAGTCAAAAGATTCTGGTTTTGCCTCCCTTGAACGTGGATACAAAAGTGTCCTTGAGGGAGGAGAAAGATTAGGGTCTGAGATGGTGAGAGGATCTGTCAGTGATGGCGACGAGGGAGATGATGAGGAAGACACTGGTGAGCATCAACAGCAGCTCTATGAGAACCAGCAACAAAATACAGACTATATAGGCTACGTGAATAGTGTTGTTGTCCATGCTCATTCCAACATACTGAACCGTAACCTGTCAGAACACGTTTATGATGATTTGAATCTCTCCACTACATCTTGCCAGTCTGGCAGTTTTATTGTTCCGACACCTTACTTGAATAATGATGAAGGAAATGCAATTGCCCTTGCAGCTGAAAACTTTAGTTCAGAAGATGGTGAGGCTTTGATCAAGAAAGCTGAAGAAACAGAAGATAAAGCTTCTGCTGTAAACAACATTGTCTCAGTAGAAACGACAAACCAAGGCCAGCCAGAAAGTCTTGAAAACATTTCTCATAGTAGTGCAGGAGACAAGCAAGTTGAGAATACCTATGATACTGTTATTTGTATTGATTTTAGTAAACCGATCATGAGATCATCTGCTCAGTTGGGAGGAAAAACATTGACACCAGAGTCACCTTCAAGTGAACTGTCTCACTCTGGTTTGCAAAGAAATGAAAGTAATGGCTATGATGAACTTTCAGAATATTTAGCATCTACAGCCCAAGCTAAGGAAATTGTTGCTGAAGGAAAATCAAGGGGACTGACAAGAACAAACTCACTTGATGATGAAGATGATGCAGAGGATCTGACCGAAGCAAATTCCAACACCAGTGTTGATGCTGATCAGGTGTATGAGTATGATACAATTAGCGCTCTTGACTCAGACAGAGGAAGAAGTTCTAGCACAGCCTGGAATACGGAAATCACTGGCAAGACAAAGATAAGTGCTGGAACAATGGGAGATAATTCAAAAAGTGAAACTAGGGTGACTGATGTGAAGACACGGTCTCAACCCTATTCTGCTGAGATGGGGAACAACCTCGACAGTGACAGTGTCGACGCTGTCTTGACTCGCAGGCCGAAAATTGAAAGAAACTTGTCCGCTGAAATAGGGAGTGATGACTCGTCTGACGAAGACACAGGTGAGAATCTTAATGGTTGTTAACTTTTCTAATTGATATATTAGTGTAGTTTTCTTAGTTGTTTCTGATAGTGTTACCAAAAAAAGGCCCATAGAATTTATTAAAATCTAAAACTATAACTGACTGTTTTTCACTGTTTTGCCCATTTTAATTCATAAAAATGCTTAATTGATCACTTGACAAAAAAAGTATAAATTCAAACTTTGAGATTTTACTGTCCTGACTTCCCAAGGAAAAATATGTTACTCCCATGAGCTTACACTTAAAAACCTACATCAAATGTCTCCATCGCTCCTAGATCAATGTGTACTTAAAGACACTGTCTACCAGATTAGTCTATCTCCAAACTAGATTTAGTAAAGATGCATGGTGCATTGACCTTTAAAATGTATCCCTGTACGGGTATAAATATGCTTCTATTCCTAGCAAAATTGAATTTTCAGTGGCTTTATCTTTCTAAGTTTCTTAATCTAACTTTCAAATTTTTAATTTTTTTTTCCCTAATGAACTCCATTATATTACCTCAATACTGCATTCATCGTATCTCTGTTATTAGGTTAGATTTTAAGAAAAAAACATCTTGAACTCTGAAAACTTGGGTTTATGACACACTGGAACCACCAATAATTCAAGTGGCCTGTTACAAATGGTCTCTACTTTGTGCTCAGCCAAGTGAAATCTACTGAAAAATCAGCGCAAAGTATTGAGATACAGAGATCTCATTTATGAGGAAATTTTAGGTCTACATGCTTTCTCCATTTTTTAGCAAAGTCATGTTAAGAAAGTAAGAATAATAACTAATTACATCTCATAGGAATCTACGCTGAAAGTTTCCGACGTTCAAACTGGATACGCATCAGTGAAGAGGACAAGATGAAATTCAATTCTACATTAAGTGCTCATTCAACAGCATCTTCCAGTGAACCAACATCATCAAGATCATCAATATCCTCATCTTTATCATCTAAAAGTTCGATACATGCTGGTAACAGTGGAGTTCCTGTATTGACATCTACCTCATTAGTTCGCGCCAGGTTGGAAAATTTAGAAGACATCACAGAAGACAATTTGCCAATCAGCCCTAAAGGTAAACCATCTGTCACTTGTTTTTATTTAATTGTTTATTTTAATTTTTTTTTTTTTGTATACCTTGGGGTTAACATATCTTGATGTGTGAAAGTAAGTCAACTGATATCTTGGTAGTTACGCAATATTAAGACAATCTTTAACAGTATGTAGATTTAGTTGTAAGCTGTTTTCCAGGCCTTATCTGTATGCAGAGTATAGTAACTATATATGTTCCTGCTGCCTACCTTGCTCTTTGTCTCAGCTCTTGATTAGCAGTCGACTTTACATGGAGGACATGTTATGTTCACGTAATCAATTATGTATCTGGTGAAAGCCGCAATAAATGTTTGATCTAAATTTCACAGTCTATGGTTGCTGGTAGAAGAGAACTAATTATTTCTTGCATCTTGGTTTGAATGCTCTATTTTTTTTTCTTTGAACCCTAAACTTTAAAACAGATGTAACTATTTCAGTCCTCATTACTGCCTTTGTCAGAGATCATCCCCAGACATCAACTTGATCAAGTAATGGTATCCCTGAAGAATTTTTAACTTTCTCCTCTTGACCTCTGAACTCCGTAGATGATGTTTTCCTTGACCCTTTGAGTGAGAGTGTGAGGAGGCAGAAGCTGATTCACAAGCGCTCAGATTCCACGACTACCACTGCCTCAGAGAAAGAGTTCAAACATAGATATGTTTCGCGGAGGAAATGTCTGATCCAGCGGGCTGACAGCCAGCAGGAGTACCACCGCCTCTCGGCCAGGGTTTATGGTCAGTCCCTGTAGTTGTCCCTGGTAGTTTTACCATCTGCTTCTCTGGATGTGAACAGAATTAAAAGCGTTCATTTTAATTTGTTTCAAAAAGTAAAAGAGTGGGTATCTCAGGGTAGATGGCATTTTCAACAGAGTTGCCCCTCTTAGGTGTTACGACTTTAAAGTTTTCTTGTTTACCAGCAGGGCTCAGACCTACTTTAAATTGTCCATGAGAAAAAACAAGACGGTTCTGGCAAATATACCCCAACATTTTAAACACAAAATCAATATCTAGATCTAGATCTCAACTTTTAGATTTGAGTCTAGCTGCTGTAAATATCTAGACCCTAGATCTAGAATCTATGTCCAAGCAGCTTTTTTAGATTCTTTACTTAGATCTTACTCTATAACATGCAGATCTATTCCAGACAGTTTTAGAACTGCCACCGCCAGCTATCTCTATTCATCTTTACATTCAATGTACACTGTAGGTCTGCTTTCAGTTTCACACCTGCCATCTCTGCCCAGCAGTGCTTACAAGTAATTTGCACACTGATTTTTATCTTTTAAGAAAATTATTATCATGTTTTTGCCTTTTTCCAAAAACACTATTTAGGCGAAAAGTAATATTATATTACCACTCCAACTTTTAGGGCAATTTACAACTAGATGGTCTAAAAATGCTCTACTGATGGTCCTCTGACTCATCATTTCTTGCTTAGTTCCATTATTAAGAGATGAGGTATATCTAAGGATAATTGATGTGACACGGAACAGAACATGATGTCAGG
Organism: Elysia crispata; assembly: GCA_033675545.1. Lineage (NCBI taxonomy): Eukaryota > Metazoa > Mollusca > Gastropoda > Plakobranchidae > Elysia > Elysia crispata. The sequence continues at coordinate 280,975 of JAWDGP010001217.1, read as the reverse complement.
TGAGGTGGTTTGTCAAGCAGATAATTATATCCGGGTAACAAATCTATTGGGGTTTACAATTGTTGGGGGAACATAAGCCACAATGTGGGTTTGGGTAGATTCACACTGTTTAGTTCACAAACATGATCTTATAATAGTGTCAGTGATAATAGAAACTTACACGTACATCACTTTCAAATCCTTATGTCTCACGTTGCCACGGACATTTCAAAAAGTTAAAATAGAACTATTCAAGTGTCAGGTGATACTTGTCTGCTTCACCTTTTCCTGGTTTGAGAGGCTTAATGGTGCATTCATCAAACAAAATCTAAATGACTGCACATTGTTTTTTTTCTTTCCATAAGTGTGGTGGTTACAGACAATCTATTTCTAGACCGTACATAACTTCTCCTGTGAGTTCACATATCCTTACTCTCCCTTATCAGACCAAGATAAGCAGGTGGTGATCCAGCGGGCAGCCAATGATGACGATCTCGGACTCCATCTCTTGGACAGTCACCCGGCTTTCATCACCTCTGTAGATCCTGGTGGGTGTGCTGACTCCAGCTTTCCAAAGAATGAATGTGACTATGATTGTGAAAACTGCATTGTTTCTTCTGAATTCTTTTCTAATCAATAGTCTTTGATATATCGAGAGTCATGTGTCTTTCCTTTTTGCAATACAATCATTATGAAGGGCTTGTGGCTGATGTATTTTTTTTTCCTTTTTTTTTTCATTGCCTCTAAAGCTGGAATATGTTGATTTTGCGGCTGACAAATAGATCTTGCTTTTTTGATGTACATTGTCTACAAAGCTAGAATTTTTTAATTTTGTGGCTGACATGTCTTTTTTTTTTTTTTTTTTTCGTATACATTGTCTATAAAGTTGGAATTTTTATTTTATTTTGTGACTGATATATTTTGTATTTTTTATGTACATTGTTGTAAGGCTGGAATTTATTGATTTTGTTGGTGTTTTTTTCCATAGATTGGTTATAAATTTGACATTTATTGTCTTTCCCCAGGGAGCCCTGCAGAACTGGCAGGTATTCAAGAGGGCCAAATTCTGGTGTCCGTCAATGACCTCAATGTGCTGACCACTGACCATGCAGACATTGTCAAGCTCATTCAGTCCTGTGAGAACAAAACCTTTTTTTATCTGTATTTTTTTTACTCAATTTTTAATCTTGTATCCACATGACCAAAGCCACATTCAATTTTTTTTTTTTTTTTTTTGCTTTATTCGTAGGAGAAAGTCATAGTAAAATTATGTATTCACCTAGAGAATATGGCAGCAGAAGCACTAAAATTTTGAAGAAGTATGAAATTTATACCCGTTGTTAAGAAATTCATTTTGATAGTGGTCAAAACATGGGGATAGAATAAAAGGAAACCCGTAGCTAAAAATATACATTGTAAAAGTGTGTATCTAGATAGGGGCTTTGTTAATTGAATCCTTTGTATCTGGATGTTGGACCAGGTGAGGGCAGTGTGCGACTGGGCGTGGCCAACAGTGATTTCCAGCCGGTGAGAGACCTGCAAGCAGCCATTATTTCTGGCTTCATGTACAAGCTCGGTAACAACTCCTTCATGAGGACCTGGAAGAAACGTTTCTTCATCCTCCGGCAAGACAATTGTCTCTACTACTACAAGAACGATCAGGTGAGAAGACTCATGGTATCTTCCTTTGGCTGTGACTCCTTAGAGTTGGCTTTAGTTCCATATTTGTTGCTGCGAGTTGTATAATCACTGAGCTCAGACGCTAGCAGTGTATGTCCTATTGCTATAGTTATGAAATTGTAAGATCTTTTGACTTTGATTCATCAGCCTGTGAAACATTAATTTGGAGAGCTAAGTAGAGAAAGATCTTATATCCTTCTCATTATGCATTGGCACACGAGAGCAACTTCAATTTGCGTTTTTACGAGTATTTCTCGTAAATGCCTTTTATTGTGAACTTCCAGAACTCCATCAATTTCATCCTCTGCTTTCAGTCTTTGAATCTATTTTACATATGGTTACACAGATGAATGTGGAAGAGAAACCTCCCCTTATAAATTTACATAGGAGTTGCAGTTTGGCATGAATCCTGAAAAACCTAGATCATTGGCCTTGCAAGCCATTATTGGTGTAAAAAAATAAACCCTTTTTCTTAGTAAGTAGTGGCATAGAAGCTGAATGAATTCTGTGTGCATGCTCCCTGCCAGGTTTGGATATTGTAGTAGCCACATGTTCAAAGACATCCAATCATCTGTAACTTCATTTCTACAGCTTGTGTTACAGTTTATTTTTCACTTCTTTTTGTTTGAAACAAAAACTTAGTTTTTTGGAAAACTCCTTTTTGGGGATCACAATATAAGTTTTGACATTTAAAAAAAAAAATTTTCATATTTTATATTTATTTTGCAAAATCATTTTTATTTTGAACACAATTTATTTCCCTTGTTTTAACTTTTAGGAGAGCCATGACCCGCTGGGTGCTGTGCCTCTGTGTGGCTACACCATCATGCGTCACACCGAAACCAGCAAGGATTTCTGCTTTAAAGCTGAGAAGTATGGCGCTCGTACCTACTTCTTCATGACTGACAACAGAGACCAGTTGACTGAGTAAGATTTTTGTAGTTGAAGAAGTATTAACGTTTGGAAGTCACTGTTTTTGTTGTAATAACCAGCACTCAATTTTTAAAAAAATTGGACTTTTATTTGTACAGCTCAAAATCTTTTGGTGTGTGAAGAGCTTTGGTAAGTTCAAGGATCTTCCATCTTTCTCTTTTCTTTTCCTGACTTTATGAAAAAACTGGGTATGATTGGTTTTGTGGAAAGATAGAAATTTCCTGTGTTAAACCTAGAAATTATTTCAAGATGTTTAATTTTATTATATGAAGATTTTTTTTCTTCTTTTCTTGAAAGTATCAAACTGATACCAAATGAGTCTATGCTATGCCCCAGCAGTATGTTTCAATGTTGAATTGAACACTATAGCATTCTTGGTAAGTCACAATTAAAACTGAATTTGATTTTACATTACATCCTTTCTTTTTTTTCTTCATTTTTCTCATGCCTGTCTTAACTATTTTTCCTAGATGGGTTATGGCCCTAACAGAGGCTGCTGCTCGCTCTAAGAAACGGGTGAGTTTGAAGAGTGAGAGGCTTGGGAGAGATGAAACATGATGCTGTATTTTGATCATGCACAACGTTAAACACAGTGTAAAGAATTTTTTAAATATTGGTTGCAAAAAATCAAGTTGCCGATCTGAAGAATCATTTTGTGTTGACAGGTTTTCTGTGTGAACCATTCTTGACAGTTTGCTCTACGTAGTTTTCAATGAGTAGCGATACTGACTAATGGCAAACACAGGACAACTTTGCATCACTCGAGACTCATAACATTAATTTGTATTCTGTGAACTGAGCGCTGCAAGACTCTTTTCATGTAGATCTAATGCTTTTTGACTTCCCTAAATATTTCCACCTACATGTGCCTACCTTTTGATCCATCTTTGTGCTGTTTGTGTCCCACTTTTTAGAAAGAATCATTTTTGAGCGTCTCAAGTCACAATGTTGGCCTGCCGGCACTAGACATCCGTCGCCCAGAATGTACTGGAAACCTGTTGAAGATGAAACCTTCAAACCGCTCTTGGTGCAAGAGATACTGTGTATTGAAGGACGCCTGTATCTACTATTACAAGGACGTCAATGCTTTCAGAGCCCTTGGTTAGAGCAGTACATTTTTTAATATCTATATTTATTCAATTTTGAATTCAAATTGTTTTCAATTTTGGAAGGTGATTCCTGACACAGAACTAGACCCAGTCACAGTATCAGCTTCATAGAAACAGTTGCTGAGTGTCAGTTAGTCCAATAGAGATTCAGTTAAATTCAAGTTATGTGCAGAGCACCCATTTCTCTTACTGACAATATCTTTCAATACCTACATTTATGTATTCACTTTCTGACACCTTGCATCAGCAAGAGAGTGGTAACAGATATTAGTGCTTGTCTTTATGTGCTGTTTTTTAGTTTGTTCATCTTGTGCCTCGGCAGGTGTTGCCCATCTCCACGGTTACAAGGTGGACTCTGAGAACCACCATCGCAAGAAGTACAGTTTCAGCCTGCAGCCGCCGGAGAGCAGAATGAGAAGCTTTCACTTTGCTGCGGACAACGAGACGGACAAGAAAAGGTTTGATCGAAGAGTAAATCCTCTGATACCTGAAGTTTTTAATTTTTTTTTTCCAAGGTATTGGATCATTTTCTTTTTAGATTATGTTTTGTTTGTAAACTGTATTATCCAAGAGTATTGAACTGTTTAGCGTACTATTGTTAAAGTTATACCCTGCACTTACATATTTGAATTTTCATAGACTCCAATAATGCTATTTATCACTTCTCTCTCCACCTAATCTGTCTGTATAATGCTTTTTTTTTCATGATTTACTGATTTACCACATGATAACATTTTGTGGTAAAAAGTTGACTTCATTGGAACTGTCACATATGGTAATTTCAAATATGTTTGGACTGGGTGCTTTAAGCATATGTAAATGTTGTAAACTTAATGAGGCCTTTCTTGTCCCAGTCTAAAACCTTGCAATTAGTGCTCTTTGCAGCTGTCCCTAAACTTTCAGTGCGTCTCGTTAAAAGAAATAATTATAATCCATGCTGTATGAATTGAGGCAAATCCAAATTGACACTGATTTTTCTGATGTCTTGTCCAGGTGGGTGGAGACTCTCATCCATTCCATTCAGCGCTGGGTGCGTGTGGAAAGAGAGGGGACCTGCTAAACATGGCACGGCAAACGAGGAAAGAAAGTAACAGTTAGGTCTGCTCGCCAAATAACTGACCGACAATTTGCTGCGAAGACTAGCTGTTTTATGGTATGAAAAGAATCACTGAAGCATGAGTTAGATTCCCCTGCCCTCATAGCAATATTAAATGTTGATAGCAATTTTGTAGTGAAAGAGAAATCTTGACAGTGGTGCTGATTTTTTTCCCCTGAAAAACTTGTTCTCTTCCTTGTGTGTATGATGAACAAATTCTAGCCACACCTTGTTGATTCTAGTGTTCAAGGCTTGGATGTAGATCAATGTTGACCTTTTTTTTTTTTTTTAAAACAGAGTTCAAGGTGGTTAACATTGTGCTTTTAGAATCATGATTGATGAAATTAAACATTGTAAAGGAGATGTATTGAAATAAAGGAGGATGAGGTCTGTCATGGAAGGAGCATGAGTTTTGTAAATGATTGAAACTCATTTTGTAATGAGAGCACCGAGTCTGTCAAAAAAAAAAAGGAAAAAAAAAGACATTCCTTTATGCAGAGGTATTGAATGCAGTCTCTTTCCTGCAGTGAAAAAACAAATATATGGTTGTGAATAAGGATTTTTTTAGTTTTGTGTAAAATTTTAGTAGAGATCTAATTTGGATGCACTTTTTAGTTTACACTTGAATCCAAATTATTTAGGCATCATGCATTCCAGCACAGCGTAGAATTTCGCCCTAAAAGCTGCATTTTAGTTCTGAACAATGGGGGGATAGGCCCGAAAGCTAGTTTGAACTTAGGCGACTCAAGTATTGTTACAGCGGGCCGGGCTCAGGTAACGTCATCAATCACTGTCAGGGTCAGACCCGCCCATGACCGCAGATAATCGCTGTCTGCACAAGCCAGTGCACAGATCTGCTGAATTTTATGTAATAAATTAGAAAATTCCTCTTTTTTAACTTACAATATCTTCAGAACTACTCATAGTACTGACATCGTTCAACTTTCAACAGTTTCTTCTAAATCTAATTTGAAACCCGGTGTTACTTTGATATTTCTATCATCATATTTGTAAGTGTGGTTACTGCGTTTTAATAGTCCATGTTTTTATCTAAAATTTTACCTGGAATTCGCTCCTATTAGGTTTAATTGCTAATTAATTAAAAAGTACACGCTAGATTATCACTTTTCAATACTTATCTGAAACAACGGAAACCCTAGATTATAGTGATATAAGTTTTGTTGCGTTAGATGGGTTCAAAGCGCGTCTATGCTCGTTTTCAACATTCTATTCCTTCCCATTCAGTTCTAGATAATTATCCTGAGTTGAGTCAATGAAAATATGGAACATTCTATTGATTATAATTGAACCCCACACACGTCGTGAAAATGATTTGTGCAGAATTTGAGGTAGACTTTGTGCTATAACACCTAAACAGAAAAAGAACGTTTACACAGATCTTACAGAAACAATCATCAAGCAAACACAAACCCTTACCAAACAATCTATTCCGTATAGACAAAGCACATACAATACAGATAATTTTTAACGATCTCAATGGCGCATTCAGGACAATTCACAAGTTTATATACCACACAGCACCTATAGATAACGGCTCTTTACCAGACATTCAAACAGCAATAGACAATTACATGACAACTTACAGAAGAATCTCGAGCTAGATCTAGGTTTGTGGTTGATTTTTCTATACTAATTATTTCTTTATTTGCATTCACTTGCATCTTAAAATCCTTAGATCTAGCTTCGTCTGCCTCAGCCTCTAACGTTCTTTGACTGCTTTCTTTATTTCTATATTCAATATGTCTTTCAGTTTCAGTCAAATGTGCATCTTTCTATGATCCGTTAGAGGCTAGTTTGTTTATGTTCTAAATGGACTTGATAGTTCTTAGCGATTCAACTTCTTAGTCTATTCAAGCCAGCATGAAAGTCACTGTCCCTGGAGCATCTCTTTTTTGTAGATGCGGATAGCTCAGTAGTTAAGCGCCTGGTCTTGTCTCGGCAAGGCAATGGGTGCCGCATCGAGGTGCAGGTTCGATCCCTGTTCATTCCATCTGTTGTTATGTTTTCACGTCTTTTCTTCTTATTTGTCGGTCTCGAGCTAAATCTAGGTTTGTGGTAAACATTTCTATACTAATTATTTCTTTATTTGCAGTCACTTGCATCTTTAGATCCTTGGATCTAGCTTCGTCTGTCTCAGCCTCCTAACGTTCCTTGACTGCCTTCTTTATTTCTATATATAGCTGAGTAATATGAAGCTGCTCAAGACAGAGACATGTACAAAAATCCGTCTCGTGCAAAAAGTATTCCATCTAACGTAAAAAATTTCGTGAGTAGTTTATTCAAAACTGATAAGTTCTATATGTGAAATTTTAAAAAAATTCCACGTTGCGTTTAGTTGTTACGACCTTCTAAAAATCACTCTATTGTTTTCTAATATACTACAATAAATGTACTTTTTATGGCCATGTAATAAAAAAAAGTATTTGAGCTAGAGTTTTCGTTCTTGCTTGTGTCTATAGCCTGTTTTACTTATTTTTCAATGCAAACTTTAAAATAAAACATGATTATCATTATTGTGGTTAGAAATTACAGTCAAATATCGAAAAAAACATAAAATGCCGTGCAGTCACAGAGCCGCCCAAGTCTACCTGAGTTGACAACTAGGTCACGGGGTCAGGTCATTGACACCGTGCGGGCCTCGGGCAACTAAAGTAGCGCTTATGCGACGCCGTGCCAGACAAACATTGCTTTTCATTCCTTTTTGTGTGTGTGTGTATTTATTTTTAATTATCAATTACATTCCATTTCAGTGTTGATAAACAATTTTTTTTCAACATTCCCTCAAAAAACCTTTTTATTTTTTAATTTGCTTTTGATGAGTAGGATATATTCAGAGATCAATTAGTTTTTATGACTTATGTTTAGATTTGTTTCATTTTTAATTGACATGCATTGCAGTGATTACTGGCAATGCAAACAATTCCACATTGTAAAGTTCATTGTATATTATATAAACTTAATAGTATCTATGTCCTCAGCGACTATTTCATGAATGGATTGTGCAAAAAATGTTTTTACCACTTGCCACTTTAAGGAATATTATTGTCTTCTTTTGTTTGGTGTGTGAGATTTGGTGATGTCTCTAGAAATGAGTTGTTGTGCAATTCTCACTCATCAATGGTTTGCAGATCGAGATCAACGTTGTTCGATATTAAGACTGGTGTTGAACCAATTGCAAGAATTATCTTCAAACAAGGTGCATTTTTGAAGCAGTTAAAGAAAAAAAATGTGTTTTAACCAGACTGGTTCCCTTTTTTTTTTGAAGAATGAGAAGCAATACTTTATAATAATATTGCTGGTGAAGCAGTACAAAAAAAATTGTGTAATTATTATTATTATTTGAACTAACTTAGCAGTTGAAAATGTTTTTTTTTTCAGTTTACATACCATCACTTAAAAGGTTAGTCTTTTTTGTTGGTGATTCTTTGCGGCAGCTAGGCTCTATTTTTGGAAATACGACTTCTATCTGTAAAAATCTAAAGTATGTACAAGAAATTGGTTAGTAGAACTTTTCAGTATTTGATGACAAAAAAAAAAACAACTGTATTCCAGAGAGATCAATACCATTTGAGTTTGTGTTAGCCGAACAACCTTGTTTTTCTGGTGCAGTTTTGCTGTGTGAGTATGGTATCTCCCACCATTATTGACAATATCACAGTTGATGCAGATTTATCAAAGGGACAGAATTTTTCTGTTCATGTTTCTGTGTCAACAGGTAAGAGAATTTGATCTGTTTTCTAACCCAATATGGGATGGATGTTGTTTTTACTGTGCCATTTTAAACACTAGTCTGTGAGGATTATGCAATACATGTAGCACAGGTTACATTCTGAAGCTTATCTATGTGTTCGTCATTTTTCTCATCAAAATCAGCTGAGAATGAGGAAGTACTTCACACTTTTTGGGTTTCCAAATGAGATACATACTTTTCTCAGGTATATTTGATTTAATTTGAAATTTTGACCAGATGTGTGTGTTTCTAACAAAAATGGAAGTTTTCACTGATTTCTTTGGGTCTTTATAATCTCTCTTTTCATTTATATTTTGTTAATTTTGTGCCTTTTTATTGGTTTGCTAATTCATGACGATATCAAACTGCGCAACAGTGTTTCCCCTGGTCGTTTCAGCATTTCATTTCTGTCATTTAGGTTTGTTTTTGCCTGTGTATTCCATCTGTTTTGCCCATAACTGCTTTGCATTTGAAATGTTGTTCAGAGGGAAGATACAAACCACTGAAAAGTTATGATATTTATAATTGATTCATCTGACAATCACATATTTTCGTATTGCTGAACAAATAGTAGTGATAATAATGTTGGATTCCTCAGTAACTTTCTACTGATGCCTAGTAGGCACTTTAATAGACCAGGGTTTGCATATTCAGCCTGTTAGTATCTATTAGGTCAGCAACCACAGAAAATCAAATTTTCATGTATTCATTTTGAATGCCTGGAATATCAGGTATTGAGGTTAGGGCCGTGAACTTTTTTTATTTAAGCCTTTTTATCATATTAAATGTGTTCTATTAACATATTAAATGTGTTCTGAAACTTCTGTTAAATACTTTGCTTACATTATGAAATTGCAATGTGTTTAAAGCACCACTTGAGCCACAAAGTTCTTTTTTTTTTTTTTATTATTATGTCAAATAAATGATGCAAACAACCATGTCTGAGCCTAGGTGCATGCCATAGAAACAAAACTTTATTCAAGAAATCTGTGCAATAATTACGACTTCTCACCTTTCAGTGGGGAATTCAGCCACTAATTTGACTTTTTTAAACTCTTTTTTCAACAATTCTATGTGTAATTAAGCTTCTTAGCTTATGTTTGAAAATGGTTGAGATCTTATGGATGGCGGGCAACATTGGAGAATAACCTTAGATTAATGCTACACTAAAATGATTTTGTAAAATGCCGTCCCATTAGATGCCAATACTCTGTGTCAATCTGATGGCTGGGAATCCTTCACAGTACAACGACTGCTGAAAAAAAAAATCATAAGAGAAAAAAAATTGAATTAAAATTGTGAGTGGCTTTGCTCAACCCACTTTTATTTAATATGAATTTAATTTGAGATTACAAAAGCTTAAGTGATATGTTTGAGCCAATTGTACAATTCTATTTATTTGCAAGCCATATTTAAAAAAAGAAAATTGAGAGTGATTTGCCCAAAGGATCAAATGTAAAAGTACATGTGTTTGAAGCTGTGGAAGGGTCCATGCGAAGTGGACCATGTGTGGAGGAACACAAGAAGGGGACATAACTGGGGAAACTCATGATCAATTAAACTTGCTTTTCTTTCTTTGCCAAGTTTCCAGATCAAATTTCAGATTTTCAGCTCAGAATGAGGCTCTGTATCTTTTGCCTGGCCTTTGACCTGTTTTCTTGTTACTTTTGTTGACTTTATTTTTTATTTTGTTAAAAATGTTGTTTTTTCTTCTGAATGGCTGTAAACTTTGTGATTTGTTTGCCTCATATTTAATGTGATTACTTTTAGCTGTGTTGGCACAACAGTATTTATTCCAAGTGATGTTAAACATTCTTGTGATTTTTATCTATGTGGGCACAAACAAGCTTGACTTTCTTCTTCCACTCCCTATTTAATTTTAACAAAAGTCTTTGACTTTTGTTTTCTTTTACATATTGAGAACAATGTACTTAAAGAGAGGTTTTTATTGTTTTTTTTTTTTTAAATCAAAACTCATCATGAATATCTCCATATAGATTTATATCTAACACGATAGGATATCGGAACAATTTTATTTCTGACATAGATCTGATGACTGCTTTGATATATCTCTATATTTAAAGGTCGAGTAATATTACAATGTATTATTGAAGGTAAAAATTCAAACTTTTATGCCAGTGTTATAAGAATTTTTTTTTTAGTTTTGAATCTTTTACTGGATTTTCTTTTTATGATACTCCAGCGCTTGCCTTGCTTTTGTCCCCCTTTATTGAAATACAGTGAAAACACAGCAAGATCAAGAGCTAAAATTAATTCTCAGATATTTCACACTTCTTCTGCCTCTTGATTTCACAGTATCAGGATAATAGTTGAACTTAGCAACTTGTATTGATTTTTTTTCAATTCTTGTTATTTCCCACTCATTTTTGCTTGCAATTTGGCTTGACTTCTCGTTTCATCTTTCTCGCTCTTTCTCTTTTAATGGTATAGTTATAAACAATTTTGCCAAATACAAAAGCTTTCAATCCTTCAATATTTTTTTTTTGTTTTTACATGTGAAAAACCCAGCTTTCTTTTTGCAAATCGCAGTGCTTTTCATAATTGTAAATATGCTTACACTACTGGTATATTGTGTAGCTTTGTAATACTCTTTTTTAGAAAAACTATTCATATATAGTTCTGTCTCAAATTATTACTTAATTTTACTTTCTATTGGCTTTAAAAATTTTTGACTTTTATGATATCAGATTTGCTCATATTGTATCATTCTTTTGCAAAATCTGGACACTCAGTTTGAAATTTTACATGCGCTTAAATATTTGGTTTTTCATTGTTTCATAGTTTCTGTGATATTCTAGTTTTGTAATTAACCCTCCCTCCCTCCCACTGGTTCAAAAAATTACCTACAGCTGACGCTTTTGGCAAGTTACAAAAAAACCCCAAAAAACCTGGAGCTTAAGATGATATTTTAAAAAATTGACCGATGTTATGTTCAATGACAACATTAAATATGGTAACATTGTCTTGTTGTCGTTATGGATATTCCAAGCTCTCTTTGATCATCAGTAGACATTATACATACCCAGTTGAGGAGCAGAATTAAAAAAAAATTATTATTAATGTTATTACACAAACAATCCCTGGTTTTAAAGTGATTTCAGCCCTGGATGAGTCATTTGGCTCCAGTAGAAGAGGAAATGTTAAGTAAAAGACTGGCTTTTAGACAAATTTTCTTTACTTAAAAAAAAAAAATGGAAATAATTAAACGAACAAAAAGCAATTAGTGATACTACCGGAGCTTATGAAGATAAGAATGACACCTATTTGGATTCAAGACTCTTTTCACTGAACAAGATTTTGAGAGAATAATAAATATTTTTTTTTTTATTTCCTGTTGTGTGTATTTGCCCAATCTTTACAGTTATGGATGTCATTTGGTAAAATTTTCGTAGCACCTGTTGAAGAAACACATGATTTCACTTAGTTTAAACCTGACATCATCTGCAGGACATGTTGAAAAATCATATCAGTTGAGTGTTATACTCTAGTTCTTCACGAGCATGAAATGAGATTATTTGTATACCTGAGAGAGAGAGAGAGAGAGATTTATTTAAAACATATATTTTTGTTGTCCTGTACTAAGAAAAATAATAACTTTTGTATCTGAAGCATCATAAGCCTGTAGATCAAGTTAACCGGAAGATATCAAGTTATACAACAAATATAAGCATATTACTTAATTACTCAGCAACTCTAAAGAGCAAAGGCACGCTTTCTAGACTCATGACACTGTGGGTGTACAAATTATTTTGTACATGTACATGTATCGCAACGTTTTGCTGTTTTTGCTTCATGCATATTCCATAACTGTATTTTGCTTTTTTAGCCACATCCATGAAAAACTTTTACTCGCCTGCTGTTAAAGGTTGGTTCTACATAACTCAGCTATGGACTCCCATGATCTGTTTGATGGTTTGGTTGAGGTTGATAACTTCATAGAAATAACATTCTTATTAGCGCAGGTAATGTGATTTATTTTTTTTTCTTTTTGTCCAACAAGAAATATTTATTTAGCTATAAAGCTAAAACATTAACATTTTTGTATTATATTTTCATTGTCTTTTACATGTATTTTTTTGTTTGTTTGTTCTTTAGGAAAGTTTGTAAAAATATGCCATACTTTGAGAAACCACATGACATAAATACATTCTAGCATTCTTCTTATGGTTCCTAGGGAAAGCCATTTACAGAGAATCTAGGATCTAGCTTCCTCTTTGGAGGTTTTAAAAATCTCATCAAAACATAATCTAAAGTGCTATTGAGCATTTTACTTTTAGCCTAGCAGACAGATCTACCATAGAGTTTGCGCAGAAAGATTTGTAAAACATTTCTGACATTGTTGGGAAAAGCTCGGAGGTGAGAAAATTAAATTCAGAATAATAAAAATATTACTTTCAATGAAACTTGGTAAAAATACATTGTGCAACGAAATTGTAAATTGTACATTTTCATGATGGTTTCCGAATCATTAGCAGAGCTTGTGTCATCTGACTAGGTAAAGTCACATTTAGCAAAATAGTGTTCCTCATAGATTTCTTGCACTATTGTCAACCGCAGGGAACTCGCTTACAGTAGGCAGGTCACGAAACAGGCCTAGCAGTACTAGTGGGATGTTTAATTTCTTCCAAAAAGGCTGAAAACTAGTGGCAGCACTATACACACAGGGTGATTTTCATTCCTTCTTAAGATAAAGAAGTCTAAAAATATGTGATGTTGGGAAAAAATTTGAAATTGAACTTTTTACTCTCTTTTTTATGCCGCCATGTAAAACGGTGATGATTTGTTCATCATACACCGATGGGACTTTTATTTCTGATTCAATGTTGTGCCTATTGATGTTTTGCAAGTAATTTTAGCATTGCCTTTTTTTTCTTTTTCATTTCACTGGAAAGTTTTGACAATGACA
>JAWDGP010001217.1:202500-260000 GCA_033675545.1 Elysia crispata | reverse complement strand
GAGAGAGAGAGAGAGAGAGAGAGAGAGAGAGAGAGAGAGAGAGAGAGAGAGAGAGAGAGAGAGAGAGAGAGAGAGAGAGATGCAGGTTCTAGATTTCACAAAGAAGCTGCATAGTTATATACAATTTACACTGAGCTGATTTAACTGGATTACGGGGAGTTTCCCATCTCTTCTCTATGTGTTTCCGGTAGTTATAAATTATTCCACAGAACAACATGCTTTGTAACCAAACTAGAACAGGACTATTATATTATGGATTGCATTTTGCATTTTCGTGAGCAATGTGGCTAGAGTCTAGACCTAAATCTAGGCTAGGTCATTACATCTGTGAACATTCTTGTAAAGAATTAGGCTCCATAGAAATTTACATCTAGACAGGGTTTTGAGTATAATTTTTATTTAGTATGCATATTCGACTTTGCAAATGCAAGATGCAGGCAATGTTCAGCTTCATTTATCTGTATTTTTTTATTTTGCGGGTAGAACGAAGAGCATAACTTCAGAATCTATGAAATAGGCCAATGTATCCCTTTAAATTTTTGCCTAAGCGTGTCAGAAAATCAAAGCGGGTAAAACTCGTTTTTATTTTTTTTTTTTTTAACTACACCATTATTGCACCGGTGTAGAACAGATTCAAATCGAGCTAAAGCGAGTGATGGGCTTGATAAAAAGCTCAGGGCCTGAAGGCGACTGCCGTCCTCTTGAAACTGCCGGATTTCGTGGCGTAAGTGTTCATAGAATATTTAAGACAGCCAAGGAGACGTTCCTACAGCTGTGGTGAACACTCCATGATAGCCGAGGGCGTGTCCCTCCCCGGGAGACGTTCCTACAGCTGTGGTGAACACTCCATGATAGCCGTGGGCGTGTTCCTCACTGGGAGACGTTCCTACAGTTGTGGTGAACACTCCATGATAGCCGTGGGCGTGTTCCTCCCTGGGAGACGTTCCTACAGCTGTGGTGAACACTCCATGATAGCCGTGGGCGTGTTCCTCCCTGGGAGACTATCCTTCAGCTGTGGTGAACACTCCATGATAGCCGAGGACGTGTTCCTCCCTGGGAGACGTTCCTTCAGCTGTGGTGAACACTCCATGATTGCAGAGAGAGTGTTCCTCCCTGGGAGACGTTTCCACAGCTGTGGTGAACACTCCATGATAGCCGAGGGCGTGTTCCTCCCTGGAAGACGTTTCTACAGCTGTGGTGAACACTCCATGATAGCCGAGGACGTGTTCTCCCTGGGAGACGTTCCTTCAGCTGTGGTGAACACTCCATGATAGCCGAGGGCGTGTTCCTCCCTGAGAGACGTTCCTACAGCTGTGGTGAACACTCCATGATTGCAGAGAGAGTGTTCCTCCCCGGGAGACGTTTCCACAGCTGTGGTGAACACTCCATGATAGCCGTGGGCGTGTTCCTCCCTGGGAGACGTTCCCACAGCTGTGGTGAACACTCCATGGTAGCCAAGGGCGTGTTCCTCCCTGGGAGACATTCCTATATCAGAATTAGCTGCTAATTACACTTTTGATCGGACCATGGACACGGTTGTAGGCTGCATAATCAAATGCAATACATGTATTTGGAGCCATAGATGGGGGTCTAAAAAGAGACAGGCACACAACTTTATAACTGCGGGACTAAAAAAAAGAAACAACGTAATTATAATTACCAAGTTGTCCTCCAGGTGTGGTGTTTTTGGTTTTCTATTTGGAGTTACAGATGGAAACTGCGACAGAGAGTACCGCATCTTGTAATCCCTTCTTTACCCCCCCCCCCCCACTTTTTTTCCCCTCCCTTTACTCCCTTAATTCCTGAGCATGAACCGTTTATCACCCCTCCCAGCGGTGACCAGAAAACTGGGAGACGAAATGACCGCACCTCGTAACACTCCTCCCCCCGACATGAACCGTTTATCACCCCTCCCAGCGGTGACCAGAAAACTGGGAGACGAAATGACCTCACTTTGTAACACTCCCCCCGACATGAACCGTTTATCACCCCTCCCAGCGTTGACCAGAAAACTGGGAGGCGAAATGACCGCACCTTGTAACCCCCCCCCTGCTGACATGAACCGATTATCACCTCTAGCTCTGTCCGCCAGTGGCCGTGCGGTGACCAGGAATCTGGCAGACGGAAGAACTCGGATTCCAAGGTTATCATCATCGCTCGCCCGGCAGGCTCACTCACAGCGCGCGAGCCCATCTAACCGTTGTGGACACACGCAGACACACGCAGACACACGCAGACACACAGATACAGAGACACAGTGAAATCGCCGTTATCTGCCGTGCTGCCTTCCCGTAGCTGTTTCAGCTACTAGGTATTATTTTCACACGTTTCGAGAGGATGGAGTGAACCAGCGAATTTAGCCGAATGTTTATCTACTCACCTCCTCTACAGGAACATTTAGATCTAGCTGTATTGTCGAGGGCTCTCTAGCTTTCGACAACTCGGCGATATTTAGAGTGGCACAAACAGGAGATGTATTCGGTAAGTAGATAGGTGTATCTTCCTCTACTTCTACTAGCTTTGTTTTACAATAGCTACCGGATCTATCTCTTAGTCCTTCAGCGTTATTCAGAGGGAGACCTACAGGAGATAGATATCTACTTAGATTCTTCCTCTAATACTTCTACTAGCTTTGTTTTACAATAGCTACCGGATCTATCTCTTAGTTCTTTAGCGTTATTCAGAGGGAGACCTACAGGAGATAGATATCTACTTAGATTCTTCCTCTAATACTTCTACTAGCTTTGTTTTACAATAGCTACCGGATCTATCTCTTAGTCCCCTAGCGTCATTTGGAGGGAGACCTACAGGAGATAGACATCTACTTAGATTCTTCCTTTCCTAGTACTAAATTTTTTTTTTCCACAATAGCTGCTGGCTTTATGACTTAGTCAACGGCGATAATTAGAGTAGAAAAAGCAGGTGATGTATTTAGGTAAGGAAATCCTTACTTCCTCTATTAGTACTAGCTTTGTTTTATGGCTTAAACAATTGTAACATCACCAGACCCAAAAAAAAAAAAAAAAAAAATAGTGAGGTCAAACGGAAATATTACTGAAACAAAACTGACAATTCCTTCCCTAATTATTATTTTTAACAGGCTACAAGGGCTTTGATATAAGCAAACACAATATTCACACGTTTTGAATAGAAAATATTTTAACAATATTTTATTAAAGCTATTCTTGTATTAGAGTTATATTTTTGCGAATACATAAAAACGCGTTTAATTTTGCGTCATTCATGTGTGTATTTGGAGATTATTCGGTTCAGTAGAATCTAAATCGCTATTAACAGTTAGAAAGGAAAACAAACATACAAGCGAGGGTAACAAATCGATGAAATCTAATTTCACCCCACCACAGTTTACTTAATTAGCTACAAACACACTCTTTCCACTACAGTTTGGATTTTCTCGTTATGACTTAGTTCTCCCACAACAGTTGCTATGAGTTTGGTAAGCCTGTTAACGAGGAACAGAAGTACTGGTACTATAAAAAATATAAAAAAAAAAAATGCTTTCAAAGACATTCTTCATTTGACAGACCATTGAGATCTAGCAAAATACCACCCCAAGGCCCTCTTCAAATGAGGGCGCTATTTTTAATTTATCATTACATCAGAACAACTATTACACTTGTATTAATTTTACCATAATATGAATAATAGATATATCTACCCACATTTATGGTTGTGTGTCTGTTTCTCTGTCTCTCCTTCTCAGTCTGTCTTTCCTTCTGCCTGTCTATCTTGTAATCCCTTCTTTACCCCCCCCCCCCCCACTTTTTTTCCCCTCCCTTTACTCCCTTAATTCCTGAGCATGAACCGTTTATCACCCCTCCCAGCGGTGACCAGAAAACTGGGAGACGAAATGACCGCACCTTGTAACACTCCTCCCCCCGACATGAACCGTTTATCACCCCTCCCAGCGGTGACCAGAAAACTGGGAGACGAAATGACCGCACCTTGTAACACCCCCCCCCCCCCTCCCCCCGACGACATGAACCGTTTATCACCTCTAGCTCTGCCCGCCAGTGGCCGTGCGGTGACCAGGAAAATGGGAGACGGAAGAACTCGGATTCCAAGGTTATCATCATCGCTCGCCAGGCAGGCTCACTCACAGCGCGCGAGCCCATCTAACCGTTGTGGACACACGCAGACACACAGACACAGTGAAATCGCCGTTATCTGCCGTGCTGTCTTCCCGTACATAATTATATGGACCCGAGCTGTTTCAGCTACTAGGTATTATTTTCACATGTTTCGAGAGGATGGAGTGAACCAGCGAATTTAGCCGAATGTTTATCTACTCATCTTCTCTACAGAAACATTTAGATCTACCTGTATTGTCGAGGGCTCTCTAGCTTTTGAGAACTCAGCGATATTTAGAGTGGCACAAACAGGAGATGTGTTCGGTAAGTAGATAGGTGTATCTTCCTCTACTTCTACTAGCTTTGTTTTACAATAGCTACCGGATCTGTCTCTTAGTTCTTTAGCGTTATTCAGAGGGAGACCTACAGGAGGTAGATATCTACTTAGATTCTTCCTCTAATACTTCTACTAGCTTTGTTTTACAATAGCTACCGGATCTATCTCTTAGTTCTTTAGCGTTATTCAGAGGGAGACCTACAGGAGGTAGATATCTACTTAGATTCTTCCTCTAATACTTCTACTAGCTTTGTTTTACAATAGCTACCGGATCTATCTCTTAGTCCTTCAGCGTTATTCAGAGGGAGACCTACAGGAGATAGATATCTACTTAGATTCTTCCTCTAATACTTCTACTAGCTTTGTTTTACAATAGCTACCGGATCTATCTCTTAGTCCTTCAGCGTTATTCAGAGGGAGACCTACAGGAGATAGACATCTACTTAGATTCTTCCTTTCCTAGTAGTAACTTTTTTTTTTTCCCACAATAGCTGCTGGCTTTATGACTTAGTCAAAGGCGATAATTAGAGTAGAAAAAGCAGGTGATGTATTTAGGTAAGGAAATCCTTACTTCCTCTATTAGTACTAGCTTTGTTTTATGGCTTAAACAATTGTAACATCACCAGACCAAAAAAAAAAAAATAGTGAGGTCAAACGGAAATATTACTGAAACAAAACTGACAATTCCTTCCCTAATTATTATTCTTAGCAGGATACAGGGGCTTTGGTATAAGCAAACACAATATTCACACGTTTTGAATAGAAATATTTTTACAATATTTTATTAAAGCTATTCTTGTATTAGAGTTATATTTTTGCGAATACATAAAAACGCGTTTAATTTTGCGTCATTCATGTGTGTATTTGGAGATTATTCGGTTGAGTAGAATCTAAATCGCTATTAACAGTTAGAAAGGAAAACAAACATACAAGCGAGGGTAACAAATCGATGAAATCTAATTTCACCCCACCACAGTTTACTTAATTAGCTACAAACACACTCTTTCCACTACAGTTTGGATTTTCTCGTTATGACTTAGTTCTCCCACAACAGTTGCTATGAGTTTGGTAAGCCTGTTAACGAGGAACAGAAGTACTGGTACTATCAAAAATATAAAAAAAAAAAACGCTTTCAAAGACATTCGTCATTTGACAGACCATTGAGATCTAGCAAAATACCACCCCATGGCCCTCTTCAAATGAGGGCGCTATTTTTAATTTATCATTACATCAGAACAACTATTACACTTGTATTAATTTTACCATAATATGAATAATAGATATATCTACCCACATTTATGGTTGTGTGTCTGTTTCTCTGTCTCTCCTTCTCAGTCTGTCTTTCCTTCTGCCTGTCTATCTGTCTGACTGTCTATCGGTCTGTCGGTTTGTCTGTCCCTTTCTCTCTCTCTTTCGATCTCTGACATTAATATTATGCAAAATCATTACATATAAAGGTATATATATATATATATCAATCTGTCTCTTTATGTTTCTAACTATCAGTCTATTTGTGAATCTACCTATCTATCAATCAATCTATTATCTATCCATCCATTTATCTGCCTATTTATCCATCTATTCATCCATCTTTCTATCGCTATCTATCTATCTAGCTATCTGCATTTCTAGCAATATTGTTCTGTCTATCTACCTACCTATCTCTTTACCCATATGTCTCTGTTGAAATTCGAGAACGTTGAACGTTGTATATTACGTATATATCAATCAATCTATCTATAATATATATATATATATATATATATATATATATATATATATATATATATATATATGTGTGTCTACCTAAAAATTAATTTATCTACCTTTCTCTTTATCTACATGCCAATCTCTTATGTTAAAACTGGAAAATTTGTGCCCATCCAACTTTATAAATGTATTCAAAAAACAATCTTTATTTATAATGTCTTTCTACTTGTTTACTTCTATATATCTGCACACCGTATTGCTTATCCATCTTTCTATCTATCTATCTATCTATCTATCTATCTATATCTATCTACCTGGCAATTAGGCCTAATCTATTTATCTATCTATTTGTCTGCCTGTCTATTTATCCCCCTATATACAAATTCTAAGACCTTCTAAAATACGACCGGCTATCTACGTCTTTATTTGTGTGTCTGTTTCTTATTTGTTCGTCTCTCGTTCTATATCTATCTTTACCATACCCAGTTATCAATCAGTGTATGCACTGTTTGGTGTTCAACCTTCGCACTGTTTATCTTGAACCCAAGAACCAGTACAGTAGAGTTCAACAGATGCTGCGAAAATTAGAAAAATGAAATGGCGAATAAATCCGGGTTTCAATTTGCTTAATAGCAGTCTCCTGAGTGGCATTTATTGATTACTTTCCACTTCGTCAATAAAACGCTGCAGATTTTAAATCTAACGCTCGTGGTCTAAGGTGAACAAAAATAAAATCTATAATAGGGTTCTCTTCTTTCTGATGGTTGATTATAATCTTTTTAAAATTTCTCTGATTTTTTTGTTTTGTTAGTACCTCTTCCCCTAATTTTCATCTCTCCACTTTTCTCCTCTCTCTCTTACGTTGTGTCATACTATACTTCGTCTGTCTCTTATTATACATCTCCTAGACTCTCTTCTATTTCTCATTTCATGTTTCTCTTTTTTGATACCATCACTATTCTTCCCCCGTTTACACCACACCAACTTTCAGTTTTTCTTACCACAGATCTCATCGACTTCTCTTTCTTTTTTATTCAGCTATCGTAGACCTATTTCATAGAGCGCATTTCCCTTTGCTATTTTTCTTCTCTGTCATTCTATTTGTTCAAAGATTTCACGTCCTTATCATCATTTTTTTTTTTTAATTTGTTTATCTTTTACAACTGGATTGACTCTTGGCCTTATACATTCTTGAATTACCCGGTGTGCTTTTTCCACCCTCATCCTCATTTCCTCTTTATTTTTTCTATCATGTAACTCTTTCCATACACTGGTTTCTCTCTCTCTCTATCTGCCAGTTTACTGTATTAACTGCCATAGTGCCCAATATATCTCTCTCTCTCTCTCTATCTGCCAGTTTACTGTATTAACTGCCATAGTGTCAATATGTCTGTTTCTATATCTGCCAGTTTACTGTATTAACTGCCATAGTGCCCAATATATATCTCTCTCTCTATCTGCCAGTTTACTGTATTAACTGCCATAGTGCCCAATATATATCTCTCTCTCTATCTGCCAGTTTACTGTATTAACTGCCATAGTGCCCAATATATCTCTCTCTCTCTATCTGCCAGTTTACTGTATTAACTGCCATAGTGCCCAATATATCTCTCTCTATCTGCCAGTTTACTGTATTAACTGCCATAGTGCCCAATATATATCTCTCTCTCTATCTGCCAGTTTACTGTATTAACTGCCATAGTGCCCAATATATATATCTCTCTCTCTATCTGCCAGTTTACTGTATTAACTGCCATAGTGCCCGATATGTCTCTCTCTCTCTCTATCTGCCAGTTTACTGTATTAACTGCCATAGTGCCCAATATGTCTCTCTCTCTATCTGCCAGTTTACTGTATTAACTGCCATAGTGCCCAATATGTCTCTCTCTCTCTCTATCTGCCAGTTTACTGTATTAACTGCCATAGTGCCCGATATGTCTCTCTCTCTCTCTCTCTATCTGCCAGTTTACTGTATTAACTGCCATAGTGCCCGATATGTCTCTCTCTCTCTATCTGCCAGTTTACTGTATTAACTGCCATAGTGCCCGATATGTCTCTCTCTCTCTCTCTATCTGCCAGTTTACTGTATTAACTGCCATAGTGCCCTATATGTCTCTCTCTCTCTCTCTCTCTCTCTCTCTCTCTCTCTCTCTATCTGCCAGTTTACTGTATTAACTGCCATAGTGCCCAATATGTCTCTCTCTCTCTCTATCTGCCAGTTTACTGTATTAACTGCCATAGTGCCCAATATGTCTGTTTCTATATCTGCCAGTTTACTGTATTAACTGCCATAGTGCCCAATATGCCTGTTTCTATATCTGCCAGACTCCAGTGTCCGATATATTTGTCTGTATATCTGTCAGTCTACTATTGTCCACATGTCTATTCCTATATTCGATATGTTGTATATTTGCCAATCTACCAGTGCCCGATACATCTGTCTGTATATCTGTCAGTCTACTAGTGTCCGATACATCTGTCTGTAGATCTGCCAGTCTAGCAATGTCCAATATATATTTCTCTGTAGATCTGCCACATTACCAGTGTCCGATATATATATTTCTCTGTAGATCTGCCAGTCTGGCACTGTCCGATATATCTGTCTGTAGATCTGCCAGTCTAGCAGTGTCCGATATATCTGTCTGTAGATCTGCCAGTCTAGCAATGTCCAATATATATTTCTCTGTAGATCTGCCACTTTACCAGTGTCCGGTATATATTTCTCTGTAGATCTACCAGTCTACCAGTGTCCGATATGTCTTTATATCTGGCATTTTACCAATGTCCGATATGTCTATTTGTATATCTGCCAGCCTACCAATGTCCGATATGTCTATTTGTATATCTGCCAGTCTACCAGTGTCCGTTATGTCTATTTGTATATCTGCCAGCCTACCAATATCCGATATGTTGTTTATCTGCCAGTCTACCAATGTCCGATATGTCGCTATAATCTGACAGTATATCAGTGTCCGATACGATATGTCTGTATATCTGTATGTCAGTCCGCCAATGTCCGATATGTTGTATATCTGCCAGTCTACCAGTGTCCGATATGTCTGTCTGTACATCTGTCGATCTACCAGTGTTCATCATGTGTGTCTGTATATCTGCCAGTCTACCAGTGTCTGATATGTCTGTCTGTACACCTGTCGATCTACCAGTGTTCATCATGTGTGTCTGTATATCTGCCAGTCTACCAATGTCCGATATGTCTGTCTGTACACCTGTCGATCTACCAGTGTTCATCATGTGTGTCTGTATATCTGCCAGTCTACCAGTGTCCGATATGTCTGTCTGTACATCTGTCGATCTACCAGTGTTCATCATGTGTGTCTGTATATCTGCGCGTCTACCAGTGTCCGATATGTCTGTCTGTACATCTGTCGATCTACCAGTGTTCATCATGTATGTCTGTATATCTGCGCGTCTACCAGTGTCCGATATGTCTGTCTGTACATCTGTCGATCTACCAGTGTTCATCATGTATGTCTGTATATCTGCGCGTCTACCAGTGTCCGATATGTCTGTCTGTACACCTGTCGATCTACCAGTGTTCATCATGTGTGTCTGTATATCTGCCAGTCTACCAGTGTCCGATATGTCTGTCTGTACACCTGTCGATCTACCAGTGTTCATCATGTGTGTCTGTATATCTGCCAGTCTACCAGTGTCCGATATGTCTGTCTGTACACCTGTCGATCTACCAGTGTTCATCATGTGTGTCTGTATATCTGCCAGTCTACCAGTGTCCGATATGTCTGTCTGTACACCTGTCGATCTACCAGTGTTCATCATGTGTGTCTGTATATCTGCCAGTCTACCAGTGTCCGATATGTCTGTCTGTACACCTGTCGATCTACCAGTGTTCATCATGTGTGTCTGTATATCTGCCAGTCTATCAGTGTCCGATATGTCTGTCTGTACACCTGTCGATCTACCAGTGTTCATCATGTGTGTCTGTATATCTGCCAGTCTACCAGTGTCCGATATGTCTGTCTGTACACCTGTCGATCTACCAGTGTTCATCATGTGTGTCTGTATATCTGCGCGTCTACCAGTGTCCGATATGTCTGTCTGTACATCTGTCGATCTACCAGTGTTCATCATGTGTGTCTGTATATCTGCCAGTCTACCAGTGTCCGATATGTCTGTCTGTACACCTGTCGATCTACCAGTGTTCATCATGTGTGTCTGTATATCTGCCAGTCTACCAGTGTCCGATATGTCTGTCTGTACACCTGTCGATCTACCAGTGTTCATCATGTGTGTCTGTATATCTGCCAGTCTACCAGTGTCCGATATGTCTGTCTGTACACCTGTCGATCTACCAGTGTTCATCATGTGTGTCTGTATATCTGCCAGTCTACCAGTGTCCGATATGTCTGTCTGTACACCTGTCGATCTACCAGTGTTCATCATGTGTGTCTGTATATCTGCGCGTCTACCAGTGTCCGATATGTCTGTCTGTACACCTGTCGATCTACCAGTGTTCATCATGTGTGTCTGTATATCTGCCAGTCTACCAGTGTCCGATATGTCTGTCTGTACACCTGTCGATCTACCAGTGTTCATCATGTATGTCTGTATATCTGCCAGTCTACCAATGTCCGATATGTCTGTCTGTACATCTGTCGATCTACCAGTGTTCATCATGTGTGTCTGTATATCTGCCAGTCTACCAATGTCCGATATGTCTGTCTGTACACCTGTCGATCTACCAGTGTTCATCATGTATGTCTGTATATCTGCGCGTCTACCAGTGTCCGATATGTCTGTCTGTACACCTGTCGATCTACCAGTGTTCATCATGTATGTCTGTATATCTGCGCGTCTACCAGTGTCCGATATGTCTGTCTGTACATCTGTCGATCTACCAGTGTTCATCATGTGTGTCTGTATATCTGCGCGTCTACCAGTGTCCGATATGTCTGTCTGTACATCTGTCGATCTACCAGTGTTCATCATGTGTGTCTGTATATCTGCCAGTCTACCAGTGTCCGATATGTCTGTCTGTACACCTGTCGATCTACCAGTGTTCATCATGTGTGTCTGTATATCTGCCAGTCTATCAGTGTCCGATATGTCTGTCTGTGCATCTGTCGATCTACCAATGTTCATCATGTGTGTCTGTACATCTGCCAGTCTATCAGTGTCCGATATGTCTGTCTGTACACCTGTCGATCTACCAGTGTTCATCATGTGTGTCTGTATATCTGCCAGTCTATCAGTGTCCGATATGTCTGTCTGTACACCTGTCGATCTACCAGTGTTCATCATGTGTGTCTGTATATCTGCCAGTCTATCAGTGTCCGATATGTCTGTCTGTACACCTGTCGATCTACCAGTGTTCATCATGTGTGTCTGTACATCTGCCAGTCTATCAGTGTCCGACATATATATCTCTATATCTGTGACATCGCACACACACATACACACACACACACACATATATATATATATATATATATATATATATATATATATATACATATATGCTTCTTTCCGCCAACCATTTAAGACTTTTAACTTATCCCTATACATTAATCTATATGTATCTGTCAAAGACTATGTAACTACTTCTAAAAGAAGACTGTCACCCTCTTTCATATAAAAATATTTTTAGAAATGAACAGTATCAGCAGAAAGAATTAGATTTTAGAAAAAAGTATGTATTAAGCAAAGAACTGATGTAAAAAAAAATACACTAAATCAAAAATTTTACTGGACTGTTTGATGACTAGAAAGAAATAAGCTTGGATCCAGGATTTGAAAAAAAAAAATGAGATCGGTTCAGATAGTAAACCTTTTTTTTTAAACATTGTACATGTATCGTCATCTCGTATAAACAAACAAAAATTAAAGTAGAAATTGAAGGTAAACTGTCTCGTGACAGCTCCCTTTCTCAATACCTGCGATCTCTTTAAACTCTGAACTGTATGTTGAAACAATAGTAAAAAAGATCTACCAGCATCAGGAGACACAGGCTTCAGTACGATCTCATTCAGGCCTTAATTATAGGACTGTTTAGCGCCGTAACTATGACAACGAGCACCACTTCCGTACTTACGGCCAGCGGGTAGACAAGAGGAGACGAGAGATCAGGTCTTGGCCAGACAAGGGAAACAACTCACATGACTGCCAGTGATTTCAGGGTTAAAGACTTGACGCTCTCATCTAGACTTAACGGGAAACTCGAGAGGAGAAAAGGAGAGAAGTGCCATTTATAATTTTCTAAATTTCGAGATAATTTCAAGCTACCACCAAAGATTCTAGGTAATAACCTAAAGGCACATAACAGGAGAAGCTGCTGACCAAAAAATCCAATTTCAGCGAAGGGCAAGAGAAGATAACCATTTTCTGGATTTCATGTTTCTTCGTGTGGCGTCAGCAATAATGAGGCCTGGAGGAGTTGATTACTTCCCCTGATCGATGGTACCAAGGCAATGGCTAAAAACCTGTGCGAGCATGCCTTTAATGGAGTAAAACAATGAAGTTTCCAGTCCACCATCGAATGTTACAAGAGTTTACTGGATGAGATATTGCGAAAGCTTCCAAGAGATGTTAGCTCGGAACAAATTAATAGTTGAAGCAAAAAAAAAAACAGAAGTATTTAAAAAAATACTGAGATAGGCTTCTGCAACAGTTTTCGAGTTGAATTATATACCTAGGTGGGCGGTTGATAAAATGTGAGTTATGGTTGTCTACCCGTCCTTGTGTCCTTATCAATACTTGCTCGGTGAATCAAGTAAACAGTACTAGATTTTTAGTCTTATTTTTGCGGAACTCAAATAGAAGTATTAGAAAAGTAAAAGATCAAATTTAGGTCGGCGCGAATGTTCTCCAGTTAAGAGTTCTCTTGTTATTATGTTTCTCTAGAAAAAGCAACAACAACAACAACAACAACAACAACAACAACAACAATTATATTATAATGCAAACGAATAGAATACGCCTCGTATTTGGTTCTCATGAAATCTGCATATTCGCCACAAGTTCTAATAGAAAAAAACAACTTTACTACATAATAATTATCTTGCAAAAGGTTTAGTTCCCACCCACCCCCTCCCTCCTCTTATCTATTTCCGATTTCTTAACGTGTGATCTTGACTAACATAAAATTGTGTATCTGAGGGTGTGAAAGCTGCATCTTTCTGGAAGTTTTCAGTTTTAATATCATTTGATGAGCCAGCGCCATCTGTTGCTCCACCTCATGTTTTGATAAGATTGTGAACACCACTAACAGTGAGCTAATGCTTCTATTTTATGATTATCAAATTCCCTGTCATCTTTTATGATAGACAAGAAAATGATTAATAACTTGCCAGATCAATAAAACCAGTCTTTACACCAAATGGTCTTTATATCAAGTAGTATTATTTTTGGTAAGTAAAAACCCAGCCTAAAGCCTTGTGAGGGAGGAGATGGGACGACTCATGATTTGGAGACCGCAACCAATCAAACCTATTCTTTGGCCATAAGATGATTTTTAAAGTTTGAAAAGCACAAACACGCTCAAAGAAATACCAATTTCTCAGTCTTTGAAATAATTAAATATTTCTCAAGGTAGAGTCAGTAATATCAGTTGAACAAACACAAGAGCTCACTCTAGACAACTAGAAATGCAATTATTTCCCCTGATATCCAAATTACCTGGGATGTCTAGGTTACCATGGAGAGTGATAAAACACGGACTCTCTTAGATGTATGCTATTGATAGCC
Source organism: Elysia crispata (assembly GCA_033675545.1). NCBI lineage: Eukaryota > Metazoa > Mollusca > Gastropoda > Plakobranchidae > Elysia > Elysia crispata. The sequence continues at coordinate 246,140 of JAWDGP010001217.1, read as the reverse complement.
CAGAAGAAGTTTTTTTTTTCCTTCTCAGCGGTAAGAGTTCGAGACTTTGTCTCTTCGATTTATTTAACGTCCCCTAAGTTTTAAAAGAGTAGTGTAGGGGACTAACACGCCTATTAAGATCAGAAACGGTTTCTGATGAGACCCGAAGCTTGCGGATTCTGATTCTGACACCGATAAGCCCCACACACCCAGCCCCTTGCCACCATCAAGGGATTAGAAAAGCTGCATGAAAAATTTAAACACGAAATTAGAGAAACAAAGAGAGACATTATGACCTTATTTTATGACCTAGTCACAGATAACGACTTTATAGATTGGGTCGCTTCGGTTGGAAACTTTTTGTGAAACTTAGGAGACATGGGCGACGAGATTAAGTAGAGTTACTGACGATGGCGAGTCAATTCAACCCAGCAACTAGCAATACACTGGTTTGAATTGTTGGATTATTTAGCGTTGCTAAGGAACCAAGCGGTCCTCAAACTGGAGTAATAAAAAACCGTAACCATGGAGATGAATGACACTTTTGTCGTTATTTGCAATGTCAATCAATTAAACACACACGCTAACAGACAGCGAGGCCCAGTTGCTAATGGAGTGCTAGTATTGTAGACAGTTCAGCTAATAACACTTTAGGCAAGCGTCCGTGATTTCTCTTTCTCTCGTCAAAAGCTAATCAAACCGGTACAATACCTAAGCACTCGAGCCATACAACTGCCGTGACCGTCATTCAATTACCACTAACGTTAATATCGAGGAAAAAAAGGGTGGGGGGGGGGATTCTAATAACTTGTTGGATGAAATCAATTGATTCTACTAGAACTTTTACCAAACGAGTTCCCTGAAAGAAATAAAAAAAAATCTCATGATAAACTCAATGCGAGAAATAAATGAGGAGAGAAAATCTCTCTCTTGCACAAAGTTTGAAATGTCAATTCCTTTTGAAGATTCCTTGTTACTTGAAAGTTTCTAATTCCTGATCTGAAGATTCTTCCTTTTTTAAATAAATCGTGTGTATTTTGAGAGGCACCAAGTTTTCTACATGAGAACAAAATGCAATGTTAAAACTTACCCGTAGCTATAGCATGGTTCACTGAATGAAACCAAGAAGTAGCTCTATTATTATTCATTGGTTTAAATCCATTTGTATCTCTATCATAGTACATTGATTAGAAACAGCAAGTGGATCTACTATTGGTTAATTGTTTAGACACCTCTAGTAAATCTATGGCTCATAAGCTACTGAACTTATTCTATTTCTTTGGATAGAAACAACGAGTAGACCTATCATGGTTCACATGTTAGTAAACCTATCATATCTTAAGACTGGAAACAACAAGTAGAGCTATCACATCTTCTTGGTTGGAAACAACAAGTAGAGCTGTCATGGTTCATAGATTAGTGGACCTATTATATCTTATTGGTTAGGAACAACAAGTAGACCTATCACAACTTTTTGATTGGAAACAACAATTAGAGCTATCATATCTTCTTGGTTGGAAACAACAAGTAGAGCTATCATATCTTCTTGGTTGGAAACTGCAAGTAGAGCTATCATGGTTCATAGATTAGTGAATCTATCATATCTTATTGGGTGTAAACTACAAGTAGAGCTATCTTGGTTCATAGATTAACGGACCGATCATATCTTTTTGTTTGGAAACAAGTACATCTATCATGGTTCAAAGATTAGAGGACCTATCATATCTTCTCGGTTGAGCCCAACAAGTAGACATATCATACCTTATTGGTTGGAAACAACAAGTAGAGCTATCATGGTTCATAGATTAGTGGACCTATCATACTTTATCGATTGAAAACAACAAGTAGAGCTATCATGGTTCATAGATTAGTGGACCTATCATACTTTATCGATTGAAAACAACAAGTAGAGCTATCATGGTTCATAGATTAGTGGACCTATCATATCCTTTTCATTGGAAATAAGTACATCTGTCATGGTTCAAAGGTTAGAAAACCTATCATATCTTCTTGGATGGGAACAACAAGTAGACATTTCATACTTTATTAGCTGGAAATATCAAGCAGACCTATCAGGGTTCAAAAGTTAGTGGACCTATCATATCCTTTTTATTGGAAATGAGTACAACTATCATGGTTCAAAGGTTAGAAAACCTATCATATCTTCATGGTTGGGAACAACAAGTAGACATTTCATACTTTATTAGCTGGAAATATCAAGCAGACCTATCAGGGTTCAAAAGTTAGTGGACCTATCATATTTTATTGGTTGGAAACAAGTCGACCTATCATTTTTTATTGGTTGGAAAGAACACATACACCTGTCATACCTTATTGAATGGAAAAAGTAAACCTATCATTTCTTTTCTGTTGGAAACTTCACGTAGACCTATCATTATGCGTTGGTTGGGATCCAGAGATAGTTTTGTCCGGGATCTTTGGTTTTGATACTCAAGTAGATCGTTCATTGGTTACTTGTTAGAAACCACAAGAAAAGTTTTCAAGTATCACTTTCTGTGTCTTCCTCTATCACTGTTTGTATGTATTACTGTCAGTTTGTCTGAATATCTATTATATTATAGCCCTTCCCCCTCTCTCTCTCTGTCTTTATCAAACTACTTAGATCATCTCTACTTCTTCCTACTCCTTCCATTTAATCTTTCATTCCACCCCCCCTCTTTTGATTGAAGCATATTCATATCTACCCCATATCTGCGTTCCCTTATCGTTTTTCTCGCCTTACTTACACTTGTTTTCTTCAGTTCACCCTTCCTTCCACCTCCCCATCGACTTTTTTTTGCCTGGTGTCCTATTAATTTATCTCGTCTCAAACAAACCTGATCTTCATTGTCCCCATCTAATGGAGTGTTTGTTGACATCAAAAGAAGAGTGTGTGAGGTCGCACAATAGATTGCGTCTGCTTCCCAGTCTAGGACAACTTCAGCAGAGAGCTGTCAGTCAACAAAGACAGGTGAAATAATCAATAGTGCGACCAGTTCCGCGAACTCACGATGTTTTTTAAAAAACAGACGTACCTGATATTCCGGCGGAGTTAAACACTTCGCCCCAAGTGATTAATTTGATGCGTGTAAAGACACCACGGAATCTAAGATCAATCGAATGGGTTTATCCAGGGGAAAACTACAGGGTGACTAAGCGTGATGTTCAATTTCAACAATAACTCAGTATTTTGACACAAGCACTTCAAGTGACGATCTATGGATACTGTGGAAGTCAGCTTTATTTCTGATGTGAGCTCTTAGATAAGACTAACAACTGAAAGTCTTTGCGGATGAATACACTTTCGTCTCACAACACCCAAGCAATGGATGACACTGCGCCACGGACATTAACCACGATAATATTGATGGCATCTACTACTTATAGCTTCTTTTTTTTCCGCATAAGCTAGGCGAACTAATTTTTTTTCTAATCAGAATCAGTGAGACAACTAGATTAAGAGCCGTTGGGCGTGCCCATGTGTTTTTTTCCCCATTTTGTTGACGTCTTTTCCATTGCTTTATCATGAGATAAATTATCCATCAATAGCTATTTGTTTATCCTTCGATAGCTAACTATCTATCTGTCTATCTCTCTGTTTCTTTGTCTGTCTGTCTATCTATCAATCTATCTATACATATGTATATATATATATATATATATATATATATATATATATATATCTACCTGTCTATCTGTCCCTCTATCCTTCTATCTAACTAATCAAATATCTATCTATCTGTCTATCTATCTATCTATCTATCCAACTGACTATCTTTCAATTTATCTACCTATGCATCTGTGCATCTAACTAATGAGATATCTACATTCCAATACGTCTGTTCTTTTTTACAAATCTATTCTAAAAGCCTCCTTCTTTCTTTCTCTCTCCGTTTCTTTCATAATTTAGTTATTACTCTCAGTGTCTCATGTAGTGAAAGGTCATATCTCAGAACAATGTTTTTAATGTTTTAATTAATTTGCAATTATATATAATTTTTTTTCTTTCTTGTTTTGCTCTTTTATTCAGTGTAAAGAAATGTGCTTCTCACCTTATCAAGTCGTCTGTGGTGAGATCTGACCTGGCAGACTGTGCGGATGTGTGGTATGAGACGTACTGCGTTCAAATCTCTCTAGAAGAGGACTCTGTCTCTGTCTTTGCTCAGCTGATGTTCGTTTCACTGGAAGTGGTCATCACGGTGTCCTGACGTTTTCTGAGATCTCGTGACAAAGACTCCAGATATCGTCCAAATCCCGCTAGATGAGGACTCTGTCTATATCTTTTCTTAGATGATGTTCGTTTCACGGGATGTGTTTATCACGGTGTCCTGACGTTTTCTGAGGTCTCTCGACAAAGACTCGAGATATCGTCCAAATCCCGCTAGATGAGGACTCTGTCTATATCTTTGCTCAGATATTGTTTCTCTGGATATATCACAGTGTCCTGGCGTTTTCTGAGATCTCGCGACAAAGATTCCAGATATCGTCCAAATCCCGCTAGAGGAGGACTCTGTCTATATCTTTTCTTAGATGATGTTCGTTTCACTGGATGTGTTTATCACGGTGTCCTGACGTTCTCTGAGGTCTCGCGACAAGACTCCAGATATCGTCCAAATCCCGCTAGAGGAGGACTGTGTCTATATCTTTTCTTAGATGATGTTCGTTTCACTGGATGTGATTATCACGGTGTCCTGACGTTTTCTGAGGTTTCGCGACAAAAACTCCAGCTATCGTCCAAATCTCGCGCCTAACCACAGGACAACGTTGGACATGACCTGGGGAAGGTGCAAGAGCTGTCAGAACATCGCTAGTGTTCGACCCAGCCCCAGACTTTGAATGATTGACAAAATTCCTTTAGGCTGGTTTGACAGGATTCAGCAACTTGGCTTTCATACTCCCTAATTCTTCTCCACGGGTGATAATAATAATATTGAAACACTTGGCAAACCCCGAGAACGATGTACGAGGCAGATCCAGAATTATCATCTGCAATCAGTTTTTTTTCTGAGACTTTTCACACACAACAAACCAAATTCCAGGAACGTTCGAGTTCTAGTTAAGTTGATGATGTGGGATGAAGATTACTTTTTTTGGTATAAATATTTTTTTTGAGAAGCGTACAGAATGTCGAACATTATGGCATGGTCAGAGGGAAGCAGGAAACCTAATGATCCATTGCTTCGCACAAAGTTCTCAGCCGTGGTTTTAGCTAGAAAAGAACGAATATAACAAAAAAAAATTTTTTTTTGTGATTGCTGTATACCTCATGGGTATCGTAAATGAATAATTCTCTACCTCTAAGTCAAAGAGGTTGCTTTGAACTGTTTAAGAGTCGTGTAGATTCTAGACCTGACCCGAATGAAGCATGACGAATGTCACCCCTATCGACGACAACTGCCTGGACACTCACGACATCAACGAACTGAACTCTAATGGCCGAAACGCACAAGGTCAAGCAAATGTCACCTCCGGCAAGGCCTTCTCAAACGGTCAAGCGGCCAGCATGAATGGTCGGTCAGCCTCTAACGCCAGCATCAATCCAGCCGCTGGCACTGAAGCTAAAAGCGTTGGGGGCAACTTCCGGGTCATAGAGAGGTCATCGTTGGATGCTGACAGGATCGGTAACTCTGGGTCCCTGACCAACAGCAGGGCGACGTTACTGAACCAGAGAGCTAACAGATGTGTGGCCGATCCTCAGCGAAAGAGCTCGAGGGCCCTGACGATCCGTCTGGATCCGAGTGACGAGAAACTCTACAGGTGATATGATCCACATGACCCTCGTCATAACTCAATGATCCCAAAGCCTTCTGTAACGGTATCTTATCCTTGACAATACAATCGAATGAAATCTCCAATTAAATAATAAATACACACACATATATATACACATACACACACACACACATATATATATATATATATATATATATATATACACACACACGGATAAATATGTAGTAAGATCTTTTACTGCTATCATATATATATATATATATATATATATATATATATATATATATATATATATATGCACACACACATATATATATATATATATATATATATATATGAAAATAAATTAAAGCTAATATTGATGTACAGAAATATTTCTTCAAGATGTCGTTTACGAAAGATAACGTGATGCATTTATAATTGCATTAAATAGCTTAAGTGTTTCATTACTTTCTAGGAAATTATTAGAAAGAAAAAAATGAACTAACTTCCACTGAAAGTGAAAGAAAAAGACCTGTGGAAAATTGTGTCAGGTAACAAGATTTTAAAGGACACGTCTCGCAAGTCTTTGAAAGCAATAATCGTTGGATTATAAGAAAGATGCAGTTTTTACTGTAAATTGATTTCAATACTCCTCGCACATGATGATATCGCAAAACTTACCTCATTCACACTTGGTCTCAGGCAACAAAAGCAATCGGCATTTGTTTCAATTGTCACCTCAGGGCTTACTTCCGGCGACAGCGTGTGGGCGTGCTTCCTGCTCTGGTTGCTTTGGCAACGTCAAACGCCATTGTGCAGGTGACCTTTGATCTTATTGGAGAGAGCCCAGAGAGCAACGTCGATCGACTGGTTGTGATCCCAACCTCAGCCCTCATCGTCTGGATTTGTCTTTTCATCGCTCTTGCCAGCTGGAAGGAGAGAACAATTGGTTCGTGGTGTTTCGTCTTTGCTATCTCTAGTTTACATTTTTCTCTGTTTATCTTGGGCTGACCGTCTTGGCGTTTGTTACCGTTAATCTATTTGGACATTTCAGACCTGTTGTGTGTCTGTTATCATTCTATTACTGTGTCAGTATCAGGAGAGCCAGGGGGGGGAGGGGAGAGGGTAGAGGGGCCATACTGCTCTTCCTGTGGTCCACAGAGTCATTCTTTGCGGCTTTAATCCACAATTTGTCCATTGTTTAGCTTGGGGCTTCTTCTTTTGACTTCCGCCCTTCCCGACTGGGGCCTGATTGATGTGGAACTAGGGTCTGGGATCACTTTGTGTGGACGGGAACAACAACAAAAAACAAAACACACACACACACACAAATTCCACTTAGCAACAAAATAAAAAAAAAAGAAACACCTATAACATCTTTTTTTTGAAGCCTTGATATTTAACAGACAGGCTATCAACCCATACTCTAAAATAACTTTGAAAAATTAAATAATCTTATTAGAAAAAAGGCAAAGTGTCGCGCAGTTAATCCTAACTCCTCTTTTATTTCTAATTGTTCAGCCTTTCTGTATTTACAGGGCATAACAGCCAGCTTCCAGTATGTGCGGGTGCATTTGTTTTCTTTTTAAATTAATCTTCAGGTTTAACCAACTTTGATTGTTGTGTTGTAGGTCCGTTGTACTGATAGCACTATCAACCGCTTGTTTTTAAACTAGCCCAGCTAATTTACTAACAAACTCTAATGTCACATGATCTGACTCATCTTCAAACAGTTAAACATTTGGTTATGGCAACAGGAATAACAATGAATTTTGTTAAAAACGAAACTAAGATCACTTCAAACTTCCACATGGCCTGTTTACTTCATGGGTCAAAAACTTTTCTCTTCTTGATAATTAGTTTGATGTTGAAACGATCGGTATTAAGGAAACCTTACAATTTTATCTGACAAGAAAAAAAGAAAAGAAACTCCTATTGATCAAGCATCTCCTGTTATTACTTTTATATTTACTTACTGTACATAAATCACCGAGCTTTTGCAATCAATGTAGGTGGTAAATCTTAATTCGCGTCTCCTAGAATTAACTAAGCATTTGCTTTCTCCCGTATACACACACTATGCATTGCATGTCTATGATTTAAAAAAAAAATTGTTTTTCCAGTGTTCCTGGAGGTGACTTCATGGGCGACCTTGACCTTCCAGATCTTGTTTGACCTTGGCACCAGTGATCCAGGTCATGTGCCCAGCGAGCGTCTGGGTCTGGTGCTGTGTGTGATCTACTTGAGTCAGATGGCCCTGCCGCTCAGCACCTGGACATCCCTGCCCATGGTCACTCTGCTAGTGCTGCTTCACAGTCTGGTGGCCGGACTGGCCTGGGCAAAAGAGGATTCGAACATCACCAGCCTCGCTCCACAGGTAGGGGAGTTAACCTCGCTCTACAGGCAGGGGAGTTAACCTCGCTCTACAGGTAGGGGAGTTAACCTCGTTCTTCAGGTAGAGGAGTTAACCTCGCTCTACAGGTAGGGGAGTTAATCTCGTTCCATAGGTAAGGGAGTTAACCTCGCTCCACAGATAAGGGAGTTAAACTCGCTCTGCAGGTAGAGGAGTTAACCTCGCTCCACAGGTAAGGCAGTTAACCTCGCTCCATAGGTAGGGGAGTTAACCTCGTTCTTCAGGTAGAGGAGTTAACCTCGCTCTACAGGCAGGGGAGTTAATCTCGTTCCATAGGTAAGGGAGTTAACCTCGCTCCACAGGTAAGGGAGTTAAACTCGCTCTGCAGGTAGAGGAGTTAACCTCGTTCCACAGGTAGGGGAGTTAACCTCGTTCCACAGGTAAGGGAGTTAACCTCGCTCCACAGGTAAGGGAGTTAACCTCGCTCTGCAGGTAGAGGAGTTAACCTCGCTCTACAGGCAGGGGAGTTAACCTCGCTCCACAGGTAAGGGAGTTAACCTCGCTCCATAGGTAGGGGAGTTAACCTCGCCTCACAGGTGAGGGAGTTAACCTTGCTCCATAGGTAAGGGAGTTAACCTCGCTCCACAGGTAGGGGAGTTAGCCTGGCTACACAGGTAGGGGAGTTACCCTCGCTCCATTTATAAGACATTCAACCTGGCTAAATATTCTTTTAGATTATTCCAACAATTCCATTACCTTTACTACTACTGCTGCTGCTTTTGTTGCTGCTGCTAGTGCTATGCTACTACTACTACTACTACTACTACTACTACTACTACTACTACTACTACTACTACTACTACTACTACTACTACTACTACTACTACTACTACTACTACTACTACTACTACTACTACTTCTACTACCACTGCTACTTGGCCTTTGTGGTATTTGAACCGTCGATTTGTCGTACTGTATACGGTTCTTTGCCACTTTCTGTATATCTGTTGTCCTCTGATACTCTTCATTTCTGTCTGTGTGTGTCTCTCTCTGTGTTTCTCGTTCTCTCTCTCTCCCTCTCTCTCTGTCTTTCTCTGTCTCTCTGTGTGTCTCTCGTTCTCTCTATCTCTCTATGTGTCTTTCTCTTTCTCTCTATGTGTCTTTCTCTTTCTCTCTCTGTGTCTCTCTGTGTCTCCCGTTCTCTCTCTGTCTCTGTGTGTGTCTCTCTGTGTGTCTCTCTATGTGTCTCTCGTTCTCTCTCTCTGTGTCTCTCTCTTTCTCTATCTGTCTCTCTGTGTGTCTCTTTGTGTCTCTCTCTCTTTCTCTCTGTGTGTGTCTCTCTCTTTGTCTATTTTTCTACTCCTTTCTCGGAATATACGTATCTCATCCCATCCAGATGCTAGGCAATGTTCTTCTCTGCCTGGCTTCCATCACTATCGGGATATCCCGGTGTATGTTCCTGGACATGTTGAACAGACGTTCCCTTCTGGAGACTAAATCAGCCTTAGAAGCCAAGGGTAAAATAGAGCTCGCTTACAAAAACAAGGTGAGGACTTGATTATGGTCCTGTAGCCGCTCCATATTTAGTCTTTCTCAGCAATGTAGTGGTGTTATTTTGAGACAATTTTGTTCTAAAATTAGTTACTCAATTGGACAAAAATAAATGAAATGAACTAATTCTATACTTCCCAATCTATTTTTAGATTCCTATAAACTTTTATTATAAAACTTTCAATTTTTGCATTCATTGCATTAAAATCCACTTCCTTGCGATAATTCTTGGCCGCACAGTTATTTAAAACTTCGTGTAAATCTGTAAATAGATTTGGGTTTTAAAAAATTAGTTAACTATTTTTATTCAGCGCCTTCTATAAATACAGCCAATAAATGTCATGAAAAAACATTGGCAAGGTCATTTTGTTTGTAGGTCACATCCAAGATTTAGTACTCTGTATTTTTCATCAACCTTAGTCTACAGCAATCTAATTCAGTACCGAAATAGGAAACATCTAGCTCGTAGTTTGCTTACACTCATTATTTTCATTCATCATCTCGTCGCATACCGATATTTTATTGACGATTTTCTTGCTTTCACAGCTGCTTTTTCGATTTTATTATTAGGGCGATGAATGATAAGGATCTACGTCAAGAAATAAACTCCAGAATTTCTTTGTAAACAGTTTTATCAAAGTGATGCATGTGATTATTCAGGAAGATTTTAACCTCATGATTGAAATTGCACCGATTTTTGACTCATAGTGTTAAGTAGAGCTGTTTTCTTAATGTAGCAGAAAGCCACTCATACTTCTGTATCAACTCATTAATCTCTATAATGTATCATCAATTTTCATGATCCAATAAAAAAGATTCATGTCATTTGAAATCTATTTGAAAAATCCCAATAAACGTTTCGTATAGAAGCAAAATTGTAAATACCAGTACAAACCGTTTTTTGTGATTATCTCATTGTCTCAAAAATCTAATGCTGTCCTTGTGCTCTGTTCTAGGAAAGACTTCTGCTGTCAGTTCTGCCCAAACATGTCGCAGACGAGATGCTCCAAGACGTGGGGAACCTGGCGCCAGATGGACAGTTCAGGAAAATCTACATGAGTCGCTACGAGAACGTCAGGTAAGAGATCCCTGGGGTGGAGGAAATCAAGAGAAACTAAGGAAGTCGTGGCATGCAACAATCGCAAAACTGCTTGCTTTATTCTACTTTGAAGTTGAAGAGGTCCATGAATTTATTAGCCAGGTCTTAAAAATGATTGTAACATAAACGAGTAGGATTCTTAAATTTTAAATAGAAAAAGGGAAAATCAAAGCAAAGACAGCTTGGCGTGCACAAAATTTTTTTATGATAAAAAAAAAATTAACGAGTCATGTAATTCTTCCCCCGCCCCTTCCTCCGCCCCCTCCCACCCTTACCTCAGCATCCTATTCGCAGACATTGTGGGCTTCACCGCCATCTCCTCCAGTGTGTCTGCAGCTGCACTGGTCCGAATCCTGAATGAATTGTTCGCCAGTTTTGATGTCCTCGCTGAGGTTAGTCTCCCTGCACCATCTCAACTGGTTCACGAATTTTGCTGTATCCCAGTCTATTTATAGATGATTTCAAAGGCTGGTTATCATGCAAATAAAAGTAAATAGGCTTCCGTTAAAGGTAGGGAAATGGGGTTGCGAGAGAGACTGCTTTTTGTCTTCTATCCATCCAAATCTCCTGTTTTGTTAAGTTTTCCATACCCTCCAAAAGAAGTTTTTATGCCATTTAACTTTTCCCAAGGATTCCTAAAATGCCTCTCTTAATATTTGGAAGATTTTTATCTTATTTCGAACAAAATTGTCGAACCCTATTCCAATTCCCCAAAAAATCAGGAAAAAAGCCAAAATTATCAAAACGCCTACAAAATCCTCAGAAATTCCATCAGACTCGGATTAAGATCCTGGGCGATTGTTACTACTGCATCTGTGGTGCCTTGGAACCCAGGTCTGACCATGCTGTGTTGACCATCCACATGGGCCTCAGTATGGTAGACGCCATCAGGTGAGTGTACCTAAATTAGTTGGACCATCCACATGGGCCTCAGTATGGTAGACGCCATCAGGTGAGTGTACCTAAATTAGTTGGACCATCCACATGGGCCTCAGTATGGTAGACGCCATCAGGTGAGTGTACCTAAATTAGTTGGACCATCCACATGGGCCTCAGTATGGTAGACGCCATCAGGTGAGTGTACCTAAATTAGTTGGACCATCCACATGGGCCTCAGTATGGTAGACGCCATCAGGTGAGTGTACCTAAATTAGTTGGACCATCCACATGGGCCTCAGTATGGTAGACGCCATCAGGTGAGTGTACCTAAATTAGTTGGACCATCCACATGGGCCTCAGTATGGTAGACGCCATCAGGTGAGTGTACCTAAATTAGTTGGACCATCCACATGGGCCTCAGTATGGTAGACGCCATCAGGTGAGTGTACCTGCATTAGTTGGACCATCCACATGGGCCTCAGTAATTGTTGACGCCATCAGGTTTTGAGTGTACGCTAAATTAGTTGGACCATCCACATGGGTCTCAGTATGGTAGACGCCATCAGGTGAGTTCCTACGAATTAGTTGCTGTATCCCAGTCCTCAGTATAGACGCCATTTCAGGTGAGTGTACCTAAATTAGTTGGACCATCCACATGGGCCTCAGTATGGTAGACGCCATCAGGTGAGTGTACCTAAATTAGTTGGACCATCCACATGGACCTCAGTATGGTAGACGCCATCAGGTGAGTGTACCTAAATCTAGTTGGACCATCCACATGGGCCTCAGTATGGTGGACGCCATCAGGTGAGTGTACCTAAATTAGTTGGACCATCCACATGGGCCTCAGTATGGTAGACGCCATCAGGTGAGTGTGGCTTAACTTAGTTGGACTATCCTAAAATGCCTCTCTTAATATTTGGACGCCATCAGGTCTGAGTGTGGCTCGACTTAGATTGTCGAACCATTCCACATGGGTCCCCAGTATGGAAAGACGCCATCAGGTGAGTGTACCTAAATTAGTTGGACCATCCACATGGGTCTCAGTATGGTGGACGCCATCAGATGAGTGTACCTAAATTAGTTGGACCATCTACTGCATCTGTGGTGCCAGTATGGTAGACGCCATCAGGTGAGTGTACCTAAATTGTGTTGGACCATTCACATGGGTCTCAGTATGGTAGACGCCATCAGGTGAGTGTACCTAAATTAGTTGGACCATCCACATGGGTCTCAGTATGGTAGACGCCATCAGGTGAGTGTACCTAAATTAGTTGGACCATCCACATGGGTCTCAGTATGGTAGACGCCATCAGGTGAGTGCCACGCCATCAGGTGAGTGTGGCTTACTTAGTTGGACCATCCACATGGGCCTCAGTATGGTAGACGCCATCAGGTGAGTGTACCTAAATTAGTTGGACCATCCACATGGATGGTGGACGCCATCAGGTGAGTGTACCTGTTGGACCATCCACATGGGCCTCAGTATGGTAGACGCCATCAGGTGAGTGTGGCTTACTTAGTTGGACTATCCACATGGGCCTCAGTATGGTAGACGCCATCAGGTGAGTGTACCTAAATTAGTTGGACCATCCACATGGGCCTCAGTATGGTAGACGCCATCAGGTGAGTGTACCTAAATTAGTTGGACTATCCACATGGGCCTCAGTATGGTAGACGCCATCAGGTGAGTGTACCTAAATTAGTTGGACCATCCACATGGGCCTCAGTATGGTAGACGCCATCAGGTGAGTGTGGCTTACTTAGTTGGACTATCCACATGGGTCTCAGTATGGTGGACGCCATCAGGTACTTTTGAGTGTGGCTTACTTAGATGGACCATTCACATGGGTCTCAGTATGGAGGACGACATGAGGTGAGTGTGGCTTACTTAGATGGACCATTCACATGAGTCTCAGTATGGTAGGCGCCATCAGGTACTGAGTGTGGCTTTCTTAGATGGACCATTCACATGGACCTCAGTAATGTAGACGCCATCAGGTGAGTGTGGCTTAATTAGTTGGACCATCCACATGGGGCTCAATATGGTGGACGCCATTTGGTGAGTGTGGCCTACTCAGTTGGACCATCCTTATGGGGCTCAATATGGTGGACGCCATTAGGTGAGTGTGGCTTAATTAGTTGGACCATCCACATGGGTCTCAGTATGGTGGACGCCATCAGGTGAGTGTGGCTTACTTAGTTGGACCATCCACATGGGTCTCAGTATGGTAGACGCCATCAGGTGAGTGTGGCTTACTTAGTTGGACCATCCACATGGGTCTCAGTATGGTAGACGCCATCAGGTGAGTGTGGCTTACTTAGTTGGACCATCCACATGGGTCTCAGTATGGTGGACGCCATCAGATGAGTGTGGCTTACTTAGTTGGACCATCCACATGGGTCTCAGTATGGTGGACGCCATCAGGTGAGTGTGGCTTACTTAGTTGGACCATCCACATGGGTCTCAGTATGGTAGACGCCATCAGGTGAGTGTGGCTTACTTAGTTGGACCATCCACATGGGTCTCAGTATGGTGGACGCCATCAGGTGAGTGTGGCCTACTTAGTTGGACCATCCACATGGGTCTCAGTATGGTAGACGCCATCAGGTGAGTGTGGCTTACTTAGCTGGACCAACCACATGGGGGTCAGTATGGTAGGTCCATCACTTGAGTGTGCCTTGCTTGGACCATCCCTAGGTTATGTTAGACGTCATCGGGTTATAATTGTGGCCTAATTAAAGACTAATTTCGTGCGTGTTTATATGTTTTAACCACAATACGACAATTTTGCTTTTAAAGATTGTCATACTTTGGTTGAAAATATGTAAACACAGATTAAAGATTGCAATGTTGCATAAAGTTAGATCCAGTAGCTATACTTCACAAATGGAAAATAAAAGCATGGCTGTCTCTCATAAAGAGAGGAAAAAGATTTGACTTCACTTCGAGCCTATAACTTATTGTTATCGCTTTTAAACAGTTTTCGGTTATTTTCGGAATATAAAAATTGTTCTATGTTTTCACCGGCCTCATATGTGACAAAACCCGAGCCCAAGTGATCAACGAATATGTAAAACCAGCAGAGTCAGCATAATTTTTCTCTTTATAAAAACTTTTACAGTTCAGTGCGCCAAAAAACTGGCAAGGACGTGAACATGCGGGTCGGCGTGCACACCGGGGCTTGCCTGGGTGGCGTGCTAGGCCAGCGACAGTGGCAGTTTGACGTGTTGGGGAAGGAGGTCACTCTCGCCAACAAGATGGAAAGTGGAGGTCTTCCTGCGTGAGTTGTCTTTCTGGATCGGTTTCTGTGTCTCTTTCTTCATGTAGAGTCGGAAGTATCAAATCTAAAATCATCTACAAAACATCATAAGGAAACGTAATTTTTCAACAGTTTCTGACTGTATAGCGATGGGTCTGATGGTAAAGTGATATGAGAGCATTTACTTCTTTTGTGGGGCGTTCTTTGAGCCCCGACTTTTATTATGAAAGCTTAAAATAATCATCAATAATAAATCTCTCAACCTTAGGTCTGAAAAAGAGAGAAAAATTCAACGTATCATGGAAAAGACTACATCATATAAAATTGTGAAAGTCTCTTTGATCACATTGTTTTACGTGCCTCAATGTTTTCACCTAACGCCTACTGTAATCTCCTTTTCTCTTGAAGAGTTATAATTATAGTAACCGCGATAGAGTGAAAATATTCCGTCAACTCAAACATTCCATTAACCTCTTTGTCCAGCCGGGTGCATATCTCTGAAACGACCTACAAGTTCCTGGATGAAGAATTTGACTTAGAGGATGGCCATGGGTCAGACAGGGAGGACGAGCTTAAGCTGAGGAACATCACAACATACCTGGTCAAGGGGGTTCTCAAACCGGTCAGTCAGGGTGACATAAATCCAGCTCTATCAACCTTACTATAGAATATAACACCACAACATACCTGGTCAAGTGGGTTCTCAAACCGGTCAGTCAGGGTGACCTAAGTCCAGCTCTATCAACCTTACTAAAGAATATAACATCACAATATACCTGGTCAAGGGGGTTCTCAAATCGGTCAGTCAGGGTGACTTAAGTCCAGCTCAGCAACCTAACTATGTAATATAACATCACAAATTCTTGGTCAAGGGGGTCCTCAAACCGGTCAGTCAGGGTGACCTAAGTCCAGCTCTATCAACCTTACTATAGAATATAACATCACAACATACCTGGTCAAGGGGGTTCTCAAACCGGTCAGTCAGGGTGACCTAAGTCCATCTCTATAAACCTTACTGTAGAATATAACATCACAGTATACCTGGTCAAGGGGGTTCTCAAATTGGTCAGTCAGGGTGACCTAAGTCCAGTTCTATCAACCTTAGTATAGAATATAACATCACAATATACCTTGTCAAGGGGGCTCTCAAATTGGTCAGTCAGGGTGACCTAAGTCCAGCTCAGCAACCTAACTATGTAATATAACATCACATATTCTTGGTCAAGGGGGTCCTCAAACCGGTCAGTCAAGGTGACCTAAGTCCATCTCTATAAACCTTACTGTAGAATATAACATCACAGTATACCTGGTCAAGGAGGTTCTCAAATTGGTCAATCAGGGTGACCTAAGTCCAGTTCTATCAACCTTAGTATAGAATATAACATCACAACATACCTGGTCAAGTGGGTTCTCAAACCGGTCAGTCAGGATGACATAAGTCCATCTCTATAAACCTTACTGTAGAATATAACATCACAGTATACCTGGTCAAGGGGGTTCTCAAACCGGTCAGTCAGGGTGACCTAAGTCCAGCTCTATCAACCTTACTATAGAATATAACATCACAACATACCTGGTCAAGTGGGTTCTCAAACCGGTCAGTCAGGGTGACCTAAGTCCAGCTCTATCAACCTTACTATAGAATATAACATCACAACATACCTGGTCAAGGGGGTTCTCAAACTGGTCAGTCAGGGTCCTATCAACCTTACTATAGAATATAACATCACAACATACCTGGTCAAGGGGGTTCTCAAACCGGTCAGTCAGGGTGACCTTAGTCCATCTCTATAAACCTTACTGTAGAATATAACATCACAGTATACCTGGTCAAGGGCGTTCTCAAACCGGTCAGTCAGGGAGACCTAAGTCCATCTCTATCAACCTTAGTATAGAACCAAACAAAGCTTACATTAAGTGAACCGTGAAACACACACAGAAGCACCAGACTGGTAGGCCTAAATCCGTCTTTCTGATGATTATTATTATTTCTAATCTCAGTTCCATTATCCTCCTTTGTTCCTCCATGTAGATATTACCAACTCTAAAAAAAAACGAAATCAATCATTAATCACATGAAAATTTGTATTAAAATATATAGTCAATTTAATAATTTTTCGTTTTTCCTGTTTTTGAATTTTTTTTTCTTTGATTACCTAATACGTCGGCGAACTTGCTGTGGTAGTATCCTGAAGGTACCTTGGACGTTCCAAAAATCCTTGAGTCTGGTGAAACTGTCAGTAAAAGACATTCTGCTGACAAGACGAGGACCAGTCTACAAGAAAACGGTTCTGGGAGGACGGGATCTGGACAGCTGGACATTGTCCAGGAAGGTCAGGATGACGGGTCAAGTGACAGTAGTCAGCGAGCTCAGACCGGGCAAGAAACACCTTGTGACCCCTTCATTGAGTCTCTGAGACAAGAACTGGCCGAGATGCACCGTCTAAAGTAAGATATAAAACCTTTTTCTCATCTTTTAAATTTTGGATTTTCTTTTGCGTTCGGTGCCTGGTAAAATTCCATATCACGACCATGGGATGCCGTGCCGATTGGCTTTGGTGACCATGGACCTCAACGTCTTTTTGTTCTCGCATTTCACAGTCAGGTCGATCCCTTTGACTCCACCCTTTCGTCCGCCTAGCGCGTCCCAGATCTTTCCTCTGTCTACCTTTCATTTTCTTTCCGTTCATCTTTCCAGTTGTTAGGATGTTTTCTAAACTATGTCTACGCATGACATGGGCTACAAGCTGTGCTTCCTGTGTCCTGATTCTACTGGGGAGATATAAATCTGTGTCTGTGTCTTTAGAAGACGCTTCAATATTTAATATAACGTCATTCCGTTAACACGAAGTTTCCCGTATATTAGAAGAAACTTACTTTATATTATACAACAAAGATTCATCCCTTGTGTAAAATTGAAAACATAAAGCTTTTCTTAATACCAAGAAGTAAACAACACGTATAAAGTGATGAGGGCAGGAAATTTGGGGGGCATTTGAAAAATAACAGTCTTTAATTGAAACTTTCTTTCCACCCCCTCAAAAAAAAAAAACAACAACAAACAAACAAAGAAACAAAACAAAACAACAAAACAAAACAAAGCAAAAGAAAACGAAAACAAAAAAGCAACTAAAGAGAATAAAAAAAACAAACAAACAAAACAAAAACAAAACAAAAAACAACAAAAACAAAAACGTTTGGAGCATGCGCACTTTGATCATTTGAATGAGTTTTCCTTATGTTTTTTTTTCTTTAATTCTGATTTGTTTCTTTTTCACATATCATATTTATCTACTTATCTATCTACATTCCATCTACCTATCTATCTATCTATCTATCTATCTATCTTTCAATCTATCTATTTATCTATTTATTTATCTGTCTATCTGTCTATCTATCTATCTATCTATCTATCTATATATATATATATATATATATATATATATATATATACATCTCAAGATAAAAAGCATTAAAGATAATGATGATATTGCAAGTAAAGAAAACGTTGAAAATAAAGATATTAAAGATGATGATGACGAAAATAAAGATGACGAAAATTAAGATATTAAAGATACTAAAGATGCTTATCATAAAGATATTAAAGATAATAAAGATAATGACCATAAAACAAATAAAGATATTAACAATAATAGATATAATAATCCTAAAGATATCAAGGAAAACAAAGATAATGATCCCAATAATAATAAGAAATAAGCTTTCTAAGATATTAAAGATAACAAAATTCTAAAGGAAATGATTATAGAGATCATATAAATAATAAAGACAATGATCCTGATGATAGTGACAAAAATATGATAATGAAGAAGTTAACCAAAGGGTATTAAAGATGAAGATCTTAAAGATATTAAAGATATTAGAGACGATTCAGAAAATGATTATAAAGAGAATAAATATAAACATATTGAAGATGATAAAGATAATAAAAATAATCATAAAAGTAATTAACATATTGAAAATACAGATAAAGTAAATATTCAAGATAATAAATTTATAATAAAAAAGTATAAATATATTGATAATAAAGACAATAACAATATTAAAAATTATAAAGGTAATGATATAAAAGATAATAAAGATTTCGATTGTATATATAATAATGATAAAGATGTTAAAGATAATGATAATAGATATGAAAATGGTAAAGAAAATGACCATAAAGACAATGAGTATAAAAGATACAAAATATAATACAAATAGTGACCATAAAATATTGAATAAGATAAAGATAAGCATATTAAAGATAGTTAAGATATTAAAGATTATGATCATAAAGATAAAAAAGATAATCATATATAATGATAAAGACAATAAAAATCATGATTGTTAAGACAATAAAGATAGCGATAATAAAGATATTAAAGATAATAATAATAAAGACATTAAGGATAATGACTTTGAATGTAATGTTTATAGAGATATTGGTTATAAAGGTATTAAAATATTGGTATTAAAGATATAAAGATAATGATTTCAAAGATGTTAAAGAAAAAAGTGATCATAAAGATAATAAGATAATGATCTTTAAGATAATGAAAATAATGATTATGAAAATAATATAAATAATAAATATAAGCATATTAGAAGTTATAAACATAATAAAGACAATGTTCGTAAAGATAATAAAGATAAGGAAATTGAATATGATAAAGATATTTGTTTTCAAGATAGTGTAGATAATGTTTAATAAGATAGTAAAATTAATGATAGCAAAAAATAGTAAAGATACAGCTGATAATTATAATAAAGTTACAAAGATAATATTGATAAAGATAATTATACACAAGTTATAAAGATAGTGATGATGAAAGTAACAAAGTGAACGGTTTTGAAGATTAAAAAGATATGTTTACTGAAGCAAAGTTTTGGTCACCCTCAGAGCCGTAAAAAAATTGATGACACCAGTCTTGTGGCAGTTCAAGGACGACCATTTGGAGCAGACATACAGCAGAAGACAAGAAAACTACAGTGCCCTCCCCTTGCTTGGCACCAGTTTTGCGCTTCTACTTCTACTTTTGACTAAACTGTGTCTTTTCCCTATGTACGTAATATAACTTTTCTCGGATAACTAATTAACAGTTTAACAAGGTTCTTGTAACCTTTTCGCCTGCGAATTGTTTTCCTTTCTTTTAATTTCATTCAGTTTACTGCAACTGTTGATAATGACATGCAATTTTGTCTCCGAAATGGACTAAATATTACGGCTAATTATTAGGCTAATATTGCTATTTTTCTTATTCCTATTATTCTTATTTTCCGTCTTCTTCTTCTTCTTCTTCTTCTTCTTCTTCTTCTTCTTCTTCTTCTTCTTCTTCTTCTTCTTCTTCTTCTTCTTCTTCTTCTTCTTCTTCTTCTTCTTCTTCTTCTTCTTCTTCTTTTTCGTCATCATCATCATCACCATCATTACCATCATCATCATCATCATCATCATCATCTTCTTCTTCTTCTTCTTCTTCTTCTTCTTCTTCTTCTTCTTCTTCTTCTTCTTCTTCTTCTTCTTCTTCTTCTTCTTCTTCTTCTTCTTCTTCTTCTTCTTTTACTGATCATTATTATTATGATTCTGTTTCTTATTCTGATTATTCTGATTATTCTGATTATTATTATTATTATTATTATTATTATTATTATTATTATTATTATTATTATTATTATTATTATTATTATTATTATTATTATTATTATTATTATTATTATTATTATTTTTATTATTATTATTATTATTATTATTATTATTATTATTATTATTATTATTACTATTAATATTATTGTTATTGTTATTATTACTAAGTGCCAGCAGCAGTACGAGCAGCAGAGGCAGTAGTAGTAGTAGTAGTAGTAGTAGTAGTAGTAGTAGTAGTAGTAGTAGTAGTAGTAGTAGTAGTAGTAGTAGTAGTAGTAGTAGTAGTAGTAGTAGTAGTAGTAGTAGCTGTAAACTTAGTAGTAGTCGCAGTAGTAGTAGTAGTAGTAGTAGTAGTAGTAGTAGTAGTAGTAGTAGTAGTAGTAGTAGTAGTAGTAGTAGTAGTAGTAGTAGTAGTAGTAGTAGTAATAGGAGCAGTAGTAGCAGCAGCAGCAGTAGCAGTAGAAACCGTAATGTGTTTTTCGTGTTATATTGCGTTGATTCTGACTAAATCTGTGTGTGCGTGTTGCTGCTGACCCTCAGATCCATGCTGTCAATAGGTCTGTACCTGACAGGAGTCCTGCTGATACTGTCCATGGCACTCGTGACACTTGCAGAGACATTGCCCAATGTGAGCAGCATGTCTTGGTCGTGTTTTGTTGTTTGTACCACATGCACAGTGATAGGAAAGCAGCAAAATGGAGATTTTAACAAAAGTCTATTGCTGTACTGAAATAGCATTGGTCGTTTTTTTTAAACGTAGTTTTACAATACAAGAATTAGGTTGTTTTTTTAAGAGTCTTACGAGCGGCAGTATAAATACAGACAGAAGAATGCATTTTTGTTTCTCTCTGTCTGTTCCCTTCTTTTTCCCTCATTACGCTCATATAATTATTAATTATAGATTTTCTTTAATACCACCAACCTGTGGCGATTGCTGACACCTAAAGTTTAGAGCTTTCATATAAGGTGGTGAAACAGATGATTTGGCACAAGTAAATGGAGCCCTAAATGTTTCGAGAAGAAAATAAAATAAAGCAATAAATAAATAAAGCAATCCAAAAATAGACCAAACGACAAAATTTTTCAAACTTGATCTTCTCTTATTAACCATTTTATCGATGTAACGCTAACCCCCCCTTCCCCCCCCCACACACACACACAAACACACCTCTTACGCTTACAGAACTACCCGACCAGCGTGGTCCGATTTGCCCAGAGTGTGAGGGAGAGCTCTGTGCTGAGCTTGCTGTGGGCTGGCACTGCCTGGACCATAGTTTTCATCTGTGACGTGGCGCCCATGGTGAGTAGATAGCTGCTTGACAAATTGAGTAGGTCGTGGGAGATACAACATGGTCAAATTTTGTTCCTATTGTTATTTGATTATTAATATTGAAGGTGTATTGTGTAGCGGTGTTGAAAATTTAATTGTTATCAATATCATGAGGCGACACAAAAATTTGATTTTATACGAGAAGGGAAAAGAATATGAGTTGATGCAAAACGGGACTCTTTATACTTTTCATTTGGAAAACTTGAATAAATCATCGCTGCATTTCTATCCGAACTTTGTATTGTTATCTTTACAATATCCCTCTTCATCCCAACTTGCAACAAATAAGAAAGAACATTCAAACTTGCAACCAGTCACAGAGAACCTATGACATTATCATGCTAACTTTCAACCAGTCAGAGAGAACCTATGACATTATCATGCTAACTTGCAAGCAGTCATAGAGAACCAATGACATTATCATACTAACTTGTAACCAGTCATAGAGAACCAATGACATTATCATGCTAACTTGCAACCAGTCATAGAGAACCAATGACATTATCATGCTAACTTGCAACCAGTCATAGAGAACCAAAGACATTATCATTCTAACTTGCAACCAGTCATAGGAACCAATGACATTATCATGCTAACTTGCAATCAATCTCAGACGTCTTGTGCAATTATCATCCAAAGTTATAACCAATCAGAGACGACCTATGCAATTATCATCCAAAATTGCAAACAATCATAAACGACTTATGAATATATCATCAAAACTTACAAATAAACCCAGAAAACCTATAAAATTATTCAAACTTGCAACACATTACAGACGACCTATGAAATCACCATCACCTGAACTTGCAATGAACCATTGACGATCTACATCATCATCATCATCATCATCCAATTTTTCAACCAATCAAAGACAACTTTGGTATTGTATTACCACTATCCAAACTTGCAACCAATCCCTGATGATCTATAATATCCCCATTCATAGATGGCGACCCTCCGATATTATCATCACCCATATTCACCTTGTTTTTTTTTCCTAGCATGTCTGCAAGTCATCGCACCTGAATACGAGCTCCACCGATGACCTTGACCCTGACAGCGAAGGCTGTGACTATGTGGTGTACTCCGCCCATGGAGCTGTCGTCTTGATGCTCGCTGTGACTTCCAACGTGAACCAAGGTCACCTTCTCAAGGCCGCAACCCTCTTACTTCTCCTGGGACTTCAAGCGCTTATAGCGCTGGTATTTCTGGGCGACTTCTATGATTATTACGACACCAGGCTGTATGGCAGGTATGGTCCAGGGTGGGAGAACTGTCATTTCCCTTCTGTGATCAACAACTAAGATCTGTGTTGCTTTTCCTTTCCTGTGATGTCAGCCGAATTTTACATTCTAGCGACTTAATCCTCGTCTGGTTTTCTGTGTGTCTGTGTATCGGTCTGACTAGCAACCTGCTTTTGTTTGTCTTTCTAAAATTTCTGTCTCTCTGTCTCTGTCTGTCTGTCTGTCTGTCTGTCTGTCTGTCTGTCTGTCTGTCTGTCTGTCTGTCTGTCTGTCTGTCTGTCTCTGTCTCTGTCTCTGTCCCTGTCTCTGTCTGTCTGTCTGTCTGTCTGTCTGTCTGTCTGTCGGTCTGTCTCTCTCTCTCTCTCTCTCTCTCTCTCTCTCTCTCTCTCTCTCTCTTTTCTACACAAACAGATCAGTATATTGGGTACATTACTAACAGCTTGATTAAGTAAAACCGCCACACTTACTTTTCTCCATATACTTTGCTAAGTGACACCCTAAAAGTGTCAACTTCCCCTCTCTCTGTTTCAGTGGGAACCATGCCACATCCATCAAGTACAGACTTCTCGCCGAGCTCGCCTCTGTGGTTCTTGCCCTCATTGTGTACAGTGTAAATGTACGTTATATACGGGAAATCAGTTAATTATGGACTTTCCTAGACTATATATAGATAACTTTAAAACTGAATATAGAAGGTGATGATTCCCGATTCGTAGAAAAAAAGAGAACGAAAGAGACAAACTGTTATGGAAGTCAATATCTGCCAATCAAGAAGATGGAGAGAGAGGGGAGAGTAAGAGAGGGAAGGAGGAAGACAAATACAGAATGAGAGAGAGAAAAAGAGAGAGGAAGAGAGAGAGAGAGAGAGAGAGAGAGAGAGAGAGAGAGAGAGAGAGAGATGGAGAGAGAGAGAGAGACAGAAAAACATACTGACAGTCAAACTTCTGAAATTAAACACATAAATATATATTGGAAATAAAATAACACCACCAAACTAGACTTGAAAACTTAAAAAGCTAGATTTCAGCTCGTGAAACACTGCATACAGCTTACGTTCCAAGATCAATTAAGATTTAGGGGTGACCGAAGATATTTGAGAAATGTAAAAAAAAAATAAAGAACTAGACTTTGAAATGATTTCAGATAAAAATCCCCCCCATCCCCCCCCCCAAAAAAAAAAAAAAAAAAAAAAAAAATCACAAACCAAATTCTCTAATATTTGAACACTTTCTAGGCGGAGCGTATTTCTCGAACCCTGTTTTATTGGAAGGAGAGAAGGAAGTTGCAGAAGAAGGAGGCTGTGAACATGCAGGAAAGAAACACAGCCCTGGTGTACAACCTCCTCCCTGCTCACGTCGCTAGGGAATTCTCCACAACACGGAGAGAAGATTCGGTAAGAAGATATAAGTCTGCAACACGTAGAGAAGATTCGGTAAGAAGATATAAGTCTGCAACACGTAGAGAAGATTCGGTAAGAAGATATAAGTCTGCAACACGTAGAGAAGATTCGGTAAGAAGATATAAGTCTGTAACACGTAGAGAAGATTCGGTAAGAAGATATAAGTCTGCAACACGTAGAGAAGATTCGGTAAGAAGATATAAGTCTGCAACACGGACAGAAGATTCGGTAAGAAGATATAAGTCTGCAACACGGACAGAAGATTCGGTAAGAAGATATAAGTCTGCAACACGGAGAGAAGATTCGGTAAGAAGATATAAGTCTGCAACACGGAGAGAAGATTCGGTAAGAAGATATAAGTCTGCAACACGTAGAGAAGATTCTGTAAGAAGATATAAGTCTGTAACACGTAGAGAAGATTCGGTAAGAAGATATAAGTCTGCAACACGTAGAGAAGATTCTGTAAGAAGATATAAGTCTGCAACACGGAGAGAAGATTCGGTAAGAAGATATAAGTCTGCAACACGGAGAGAAGATTCGGTAAGAAGATATAAGTCTGCAACACGGAGAGAAGATTCGGTAAGAAGATATAAGTCTGCAACACGTAGAGAAGATTCGGTAAGAAGATATAAGTCTGCAACACGTAGAGAAGATTCGGTAAGAAGATATAAGTCTGCAACACGGAGAGAAGATTCGGTAAGAAGATATAAGTCTGCAACACGGAGAGAAGATTCGGTAAGAAGATATAAGTCTGCAACACGGACAGAAGATTCGGTAAGAAGATATAAGTCTGCAACACGGAGAGAAGATTCGGTAAGAAGATATAAGTCTGCAACACGGAGAGAAGATTCGGTAAGAAGATATAAGTCTGCAACACGGAGAGAAGATTCGGTAAGAAGATATAAGTCTGCAACACGTAGAGAAGATTCGGTAAGAAGATATAAGTCTGCAACACGGAGAGAAGATTCGGTAAGAAGATATAAGTCTGCAACACGGAGAGAAGATTCGGTAAGAAGATATAAGTCTGCAACACGGAGAGAAGATTCGGTAAGAAGATATAAGTCTGCAACACGGAGAGAAGATTCGGTAAGAAGATAAAAGTCTGCAACACGTAGAGAAGATTCGGTAAGAAGATATAAGTCTGCAACACGGACAGAAGATTCGGTAAGAAGATATAAGTCTGCAACACGGACAGAAGATTCGGTAAGAAGATATAAGTCTGCAACACGGACAGAAGATTCGGTAAGAAGATATAAGTCTGCAACATGGAGAGAAGATTCGGTAAGAAGATATAAGTCTGCAACACGTAGAGAAGATTCGGTAAGAAGATATAAGTCTGCAACACGTAGAGAAGATTCGGTAAGAAGATATAAGTCTGCAACACGTAGAGAAGATTCGGTAAGAAGATATAAGTCTGCAACACGGAGAGAAGATTCGGTAAGAAGATATAAGTCTGCAACACGGAGAGAAGATTCGGTAAGAAGATATAAGTCTGCAACACGGAGAGAAGATTCGGTAAGAAGATATAAGTCTGCAACACGTAGAGAAGATTCGGTAAGAAGATATAAGTCTGCAACACGGAGAGAAGATTCGGTAAGAAGATATAAGTCTGCAACACGGACAGAAGATTCGGTAAGAAGATATAAGTCTGCAACACGTAGAGAAGATTCGGTAAGAAGATATAAGTCTGCAACACGTAGAGAAGATTCGGTAAGAAGATATAAGTCTGCAACACGGAAAGAAGATTCGGTAAGAAGATATAAGTCTGCAACAGGGAGAGAAGATTCGGTAAGAAGATATAAGTCTGCAACACGGAGAGAAGATTCGGTAAGAAGATAAAAGTCTGCAACATGGCAGACGGTTGATGTGTAGAGAGCTTACCTCTCAGTATGTTCAATCTATCCACTCCTGTCTGCAACTATCACTATCTTTTTTATCTTCTGCGATCTCTTTCATCATTCCTTTCTTTATTTACCTCACTCTGTTTTTTTTATAACCCCCTTTCCCCATAGACTCAGTTTTTTTCCTTATCGATCTTTGTCTATTTTCTTGTCTATATGTCTAATTGTCACTGATTCTTTCTTCTCATCTCGATGTGTATTTCTTTTTGTAACCCCTTTTATCTTTTTCTGTCTCTCTGTTCATCTATCACTCTCCCTCTCTCTCTCTCTCTCTCTCTCTCTCTCTCTCTCTCTCTCTCTCTCTCTCTCTCTCTCTCTCTCTTTCTGTCTCTCTCTACTTTACACTCTTTATCTCTATCAAGATTTTAAAGCACACTGATAGTGTACTGACATTACCCCCAAAGAAGTTACAAACTCACCCAATTTTCCAAGTCTCTGTCAATGTGTAGTTACACGAGTTAACTTTAATTGATGCAAATTGTACAATAAGAGAGATGATCTAGCAAAGCATTATGAAACTATTTAGAGCATCGCGATTACGACCTTTTCACCCCTCAGACTCTTTCTGCAGTGATGCCAGGTAATTCGAATTCAGTTAGAATATCTGATTAGTGTTTATCTCGCCTGTTTGAATCGCAAGAGCCAGGCTTGGGTCTTACCTATTGAACCCTACCCCAAGTTCATATTTGCTCTGAAGATGTGCAGTAAGTTTTATGGACAATTTCAAAAAAAGAAAAAGGAATGGGATTGTTCAAACTCATCAATAAAATAACAGGTGATTTGATCAATATTTTTTAAAACACTGATCAATCAATTAAAGTTATCTTCTAGTTATGAGAACACTGACTCCAAGCAGCTGTATATCGACGACTTTATTAAATCAATTAAGAAACCAACTGTCATTTGATGGATTAAAAGTGTAATTGATTTAAGCAGTGAATCAATCCATCAATTTACCGATCAATCAACCCATCAGTCCATAAACCAATATTATTAATCAATCAATGATGCAATCAGGAGCTGTACAGCCAGGCGTATGACGAGGTGGGCGTAATGTTTGCTGCCTGCCCCAACTTCAACTCCTTCTACAACGAGAGTGCTGTCAACAACAACGGCCTCGAATGCCTCAGGTTAGCACTTGACACATTCTAGAGTAACACATGACACCTTTTGCGGTAATACTTAACACATTCTGTGATGGCATCTGACACTTTCTGTGGTGGCACTTAATACACATTTTGGTGGCATCTGACACACTCTGTGGTAACACTTAACACACCATTTGGTAACACTTGAAACACTCTGTTGAAACACTTGACACAAATGTTTGTGGCACCAGACACGCTCAATGGTAACGCTTAACAGATTCTGTGGTAGCCCTTCGTAAAGCCTGTGGTAGCACTTGATATACTCGACTCACTTTTGTTATAATTGATAGACTGTGGTAATCCTTGGTACAGTCTGTCGTAACCTCTTTCTATTCGAGTTGGGGAAGAAAATATGATGACACTTCGTTAAGTTAAGAATTAAATAATTTTAAGATTAGAACTTAGGTTTTTACATACTATCAATTCATAAATGTCATGATCTTCATCAGAAACACTTACTGTATCTTTATCTTGTTGAAAACAATGTGTCATAGAATTACAGGTAAATGAAGATTGTTATTCCTTTTCTATTCAAAAGGCTTTTTAAGAATATAGCGCTAAAATTTCTTTATCATAATTAATTTAGATGAACCATCGTTTTTGAAGATCAATTATGCCAAGGCAATTTAGAGGAGTCTTAACTTGACCATTAAATAGTACAAATTTTATCTCATTTTCTCACGTTTACACAGACCCTAAGTTTGCAAAGTATTTTGTCCTGTCCAGATTTTTGAACGAAATTATTTCGGACTATGACGAGCTGCTAAATCTGGCCAAGTTTTCCAGCATAGTAAAAATCAAGACAGTTGGTTCCACCTACATGGCGGCCAGTGGGATGGTGATGGCGCGGACTCCACAGGTCAATGTAAGTACTGGACCCTGGCCAAGTATGACGGCAACCTGTCCGCCACAGGTAGTGGACAGGTTTAAGAGCAGCTATGGCTATGACAATCTTTGTTAATAAAAGACCTATAGTCATTTATGTAAGCTTAATTTTCAGATATTATTATCCAGATATTTTTGTTGTTGTGTTAGAATGTCTCAACAAAACTGAGCTCATCTAAGAATACAACTAATTCTTTTAAAGGCAACAATTTCATACTTCAATGAAAAGTCTTTTGATAAGCTGGATAAATTCAAACAACAATAATTACTCCACATTTTTTTTCATCCTAAAGGAGAAAACTAATACTTTAAGAATTTGTGTCATTTGTCTTGCTCATTAACACAAAATGAAAAATATCCTTTTTTAACGTGGTCAATGCCTTGAAAACTTTGCACCCACATTCCATAAATTCTCTGTTTACTTTTTGTTTAAACAATGCAATTAATTCTTGGAACTATCGGACAATCTCTGGAAACAATTGGTTAAAAAAATATAATTACCAAATGAAAAAAAAATGTTATACGCGTGCCTTCTTCCCCCATATTCAAGATGCAGAAAAGAAACCCTCATTTAAATACAGTCGAAAACTTTACTGCAAACGACCCGAAACGAACCATACCTAACTTTAAATAAGGGGTGGGGGGTAAATTTGCAACATCTAGGGTTCATCCAACATGCGACATTTGTGTGTCGTGCAGGCTAACAGGTTGACCACCAAGTGGGCCCACCTCCAAGAGCTGGTGAACTTTGGCCTGGCGCTACAAGACGTGATCAAGAAGATTAACGAGCAATCGTTCAACAACTTCATACTCAGGATAGGTGAGCTGAGTGCACTGTCGGGTTAGATAGTTGGCAGATAGAAAGATAGTTTTCTACAATATGATGCTACTGTAGCGTCGCGTATAACCGACCGTAAGGGTACATAGACTTGACCTTTGCGTAAAGACTGTCAGAAGCCGAAGGATGGCTGCTAGATACTGCCCAGAGGAAGGTCAAGATCTCTCTCTTTCTCTCTCTCTCTCTCTCTCTCTCTGTCTCTGTCTCTCTGTCTCTCTCTGCCTCTGTCTGTCTGTCTGTCTGTCTGTCTGTCTGTCTCTCTCTCTCTCTCTCTCTCTCTCTCTCTCTGTCTCTGTCTCTCTGTCTCTCTCTGCCTCTGTCTGTCTGTCTGTCTGTCTGTCTGTCTGTCTCTGTCTCTGTCTCTGTCTCTGTCCCTGTCTCTCTCTCTCCCCTCCCCCTTGATTTTCCCTGGTGATAAACCCACAACTTCGCAGGATTTCGGATAGCTGAAGTTATAGAATACTTGTTCGCCAAGTTTCTTATGTTACAACTAGTAACACTACCGTTAATTATTTTGTTCTCTCGTTTAGCTCACCCAATTCACAAAGCTAGAGGTATAACACCCAAGGAGATGTTACAAAAACATTTTTACATGTCAAAATGTTAAGAATTCCACAGCTCTGCTGAACGCTGTAAACGAAATCTACCTTGTTTCAAAAGACAACAATACAAATGCATCTGAGTTTTAAGACAATAAAACTTCTCTCATCTTGTCAAACATTGTCAGAATCAGGACAGCCTTAAAGGATGAGAAACACCCTTCATTCTTGCTATTTTTATGACCCCTGCTCCCTGAACCCTAACCTCAGGTATCAACCACGGACCAATCATAGCTGGGGTTATTGGGGTCAGGAAGCCTCACTATGATATCTGGGGCAACACTGTGAATGTGGCCAGTAGGATGGAGAGCACGGGTCAGGCAGGAAGGATCCAGGTGATACTGGTCAAAATCATCATCATCATCTTCCTCATTAATATCAACATCATAATCATTAGTATGATCAACATCATTTTCATTAATATCATCGACATTAATTTCATCAACATCATTAGTATCATCAATATAATCTTTTATATCACCATAATCATCGCCGACATAATAATCATCATCACCATTTCCATTATAATCATGGTAATCATCATTTGTGCCTCACGTAATTATTATGGAAGTCTTGAAATAATCTGAACCCTTACGTTATAGCAAAGTAAGCTTTTCTTTTTTTAAAGGTGAAACGAAAATAAATAATTTGTTAAATCTATCTGCTTCAATTGATTTGTCTAACGGATTCTTTTCTTGCTTCTATTTCCATCTGTCTCTAAATTCTAAACGATTATTTTAATCGTCAATCTCCGCTAGTTTCCGCCAACTCTTCCATCTAAAGACCTCGGCTCCTTCTACTTCTCTCTTTCTCTGCCTCTGCACGCAAGTCTGCGTGACTGCCTGTTTGTCTTTTTCTCATATTTGGGTCTCTACATATTTATCTAGCCGCAGTGTCAGTTACTTTATATTATCCTATCTCAGATGCCATGAAATATCCTGTCTATTTTACATTTATTTTTCTTTAAATTTTATTCACCTTCTCATTTTTACCAGACCTCTTGCCTTACTCCTTCTCATTCTTTCTGCTATGGCACCAGCTGTCAATTCTCACCACTCACGTGACTTGTCCCTTCCCAGGTCGTTGAGGAGTGCAAGCAAGTTCTCACCAGGCTCGGCTTCCGGTTTGAGAAACGAGGCCTCATCAATGTCAAGGGCAAGGGGGAGCTCATGACCTACTTTCTAGACAGGAGTGAGACCGAGGCAGGGGCAGAGGACGCCATACCCAACCAGGTGCCGGCCAGCTAGGATCTAGAGCTGTAACGGACCCCAAGTAACTATGATCGACAGGGTTCCGGTTTTGTAGATCCACGGGGTCCCTTCGGTGTAGATCCGCGGGATTTCGTCGTTGTACGCGTAGATCCACGGGATCCCGGTAATTGCAAAAGTAATCATATCAGGTGGAGTGAGAAGTGGTCATGGTAGGCGACAATTTGCTTGACCGCGAAGACAAAAATGATGGCTGACTGGACGGGAGCAAATCGCCATGCCTCCCCCTCCACCCCTACAGTTTCTTTTCATTTCATCCAACTTCCGGTCGCACAGTATCTTGGATTTGTGGAATGCAGCAGTGCCGTGGGGTGCGGTGCGCGGAAAAGGATTGAATTCAGTTTCCCGCCCCATCCTGTTAGGCACTTTTCTCTTGCCCTGTTGACGCAAGATCAAAAGGCCATGAATACATTGATGGTTCTCAGTCTCTCGTTGATTTCCGCTGACATCTGAGAGAGGGCCTAGGATTATGATTACCCCCGCGGATCTCACAAGAAGATCCATGGAAATGTTTTGTTAGGAAGGTCTGTGATTACTGATTACTTTTACGGGACCCCGCCCAGCTTTACTAGGAACCATCGTTAAGTGTTTCTGGCTCTATCAACTGACCTCAACAATGGACGTGCTGGTCTCTTGGACATTTGTGAAGCCCTGTCTGTATAATCATGCGACACTCGAGGTAAAGCCTACCTAGTTTTGTGGTGGGCTGCTAAGAGACTTACGAGAGGCTGGATACTGCGGGGGTGTTCTTGTTTATGCTGCCCATAGGAACCATGGAGAACTGGGAGAAAACCTGAGGACGGCTCAGAGGTGCAGAGAGCGATAGGGCAAGATAAAGCTGGTGGAAGAAACGTGGACATTTCAGCAGATCAAGTGCTTTTCACTGGGCGTCTTGAAATAAAACTAAATTATATTTGGTTGTATTTAAATATTGGACAAGAAGTCACAAAACCAATACCAGTAAAGAGTACCTTCTAGTCGCTTCTACCAGTTACGCTCTCTCTCTCTCTCTCTCTCTCTCTCTCTCTCTCTCTATATATATATATATATATATATATATATATATATATATAGATAGATAGATAGATAGAAAGATAATGTAATAAAAAAATTGATTACCTAGATTTAGTTTCCTATGACTCCAAAGTTTCAAGCATGTGCGGCTCACGTCAGATGGCTGTGGCATAAACATCAAGCACAATAGCTAGCTAGCTAGATAGTTGTAGAGGATCTTACCTTTAAACTCTCTCCATGCTACACTTGTGTTTCAAACGGAGGACTGACGAATAAAACCTCGACATTGTCCTACAACAACTTTTCATTTCATTAATTGACAAGATCGATATGATAAAATGTTGGGACATTTTCATCAACATAGGAAGGTCAAGAACTGGCTAAACTTGCTCGCTCCCCGAATCGAAAGTTCTTCATCTTTTTCACACTCTCATACTCACACCTACTATCTCTCTTTCTCTCTTCCTCTCCCTCTTTTTGTATGTATATAATTATTATATATATACACATACATACATACATACATACATACATACATACACACCTACAATCTCTCTTTCTTTCTTTTTTTTTTTCTCGCTTCCTCTCCCTCTTTTTTTATGCATGTATGTATATATATATATATATATATATATATATATATATATATATATATATAATATTGTACAATTTGAAAATTGTTTTGAAAAAGTGATAATAGTTCTCAACTTTGGGTGCTTTTAAACAGTTGTAGAAGGTCTTACCTTAAAAGTCTTTCCATGGCAATTTATATTCGATGTTCATTTTAGTTGGTGTCTTTACGTGCCTGGCATTCTAATGAGCTTTGGAAATACCCACAAGACCAACGAGTGTAGCTGTTCAGAGCAGCCTCATGAGCCGGTAAGGACTTTTTATTGTTGTAAAAACAATAAGAAAACATTGATTCATATATTATTTCTGAATGAACTGAAATTTATAGTATTTCGATGTTGATATCGATAGGTCTCCATTTTCATTTATAATGATTCGATGTTCATGTAGACTTCCTGTTGAAATGTCACATTCCTCTGTTTTATTCTTAACACAATAAATTTTGACATGTGCGAAGAGTTCGTGTTATTTTTCTTTTACCTTGGTTTTCACTATTTTATTTATTAAAGTTTTACTGCTACTACTACCAGTACTAGTGCTAGAAGAAGTTATGGTAGCTACTACTACTACTACTACTACTACTACTACTACTACTACTACTACTACTACTACTACTACTACTACTACTACTACTACTACTACTACTACTACTACTACTACTACTACTACTACTACTACTACTACTACTACTAAAACTACTACTACTACTACTACTGCTAGTACTAATAATGCTACTGCTACTTCTAAAAATGCTGCTACTACTACTACTACCACTACTACTACTACTACTACTACTACTATTACTACTACTACTACTACTACTATTACTACAACTACTACTACTACTACAGCTACTTTTACTACTACTACTACTACTACTACTACTACTACTACTACTACTACTACTACTACTACTACTACTACTACTACTACTACTACTACTACTACTACTACTACTACTACTACTACTACTACTACTACTACTACTACTACTACACACTTCTTTATTGTCCATTGAACTCGGC
This sequence comes from Elysia crispata, assembly GCA_033675545.1. NCBI lineage: Eukaryota > Metazoa > Mollusca > Gastropoda > Plakobranchidae > Elysia > Elysia crispata. The sequence continues at coordinate 212,373 of JAWDGP010001217.1, read as the reverse complement.
ATGAAACTATTATTTTTCTTAAAATCCCAAAACCCTCGTCTTTATTTAAGTATTATTAACTTAGGTTGGTTATTTTTGTGAGGTCGAAAATCTAGACAGGGAAAGCACACTTTCTAAAGGCCTTCTTCATGACGTTTTGGTGCCTTGGTGAAAATTTAAAAATATCTTCCCTACACAAAGGGTAAACACCCTTTTTACTGGTGAATATGGCTTTGTTTCTTGCATTATCTCCCGTTGGATCTTATATCGTTTTATGCCTGTCAGTTTCCAACACAAACCTATTATATTGACTTAACTTTGTACCGGTATCATATTCCATGACTGAAGATTTGTGCTAAATTCGTAGACAGTGATTCTTCGGTACATCTGTCACTGAGGCTCCTTTCTTATTCGAAGCTACTCTTGTATCTTTCAGCGCCGGCTCGCCGTAAAGACCAGCTGAAGAATTTCCTTTCCAAGTGATAATTAACTACAGATCGATACGTGTAACTGCTAAATTGGCTTCGATCTATACCGTTAATTGGTGAATCGAAATCCCTGCTGAGATCAGGCGCTGCCTAATTTGAAAGTCTCTGACGCGGGAAAAAGTTTCAAAGTAGATTATTTCTTGTTGGATCTAAAAATAAACAAACGTTTTCAGAATCAGCGCCCCAAAATTTACTAGGTGGTCGCGAGAAAATTGTTTTTAATACAATCAAACAATTTTTGTTTTTTTAATTTTTGAGATTCTTTTCTGTTGTGTATTATGATTTTGTGTTTTATCTTTTTTCGTTTATTTAGAACTATCATTTCATGTAGGATATAATGGCCCTTTATGTTAATTAACTAAAGATAGAAAGAGAGAAAAAGAAACAATGTGAGAAGAATGAAGGAAAAGAGAGAGGGAAGAACAGAGGAAGAGGAGAGGGAGGCGGGGAAGAGCTTGGAAGAATGGTGTCCTTCCCTCTATCCCTCTGAATTTCTTCATTCCTGCATTTCTCTCTGCATCTCTTTTTCTCTCTATCCCTTTGTCTATAACTCTCTTCTTATTTTCTTTCTCCTTCTTTCATTGCTCTCTGTGTCCAACACTCAATCTCTCCCCTCTTTGAGTCGTTCTTATCCTCTAATTCCCCACAATCACTCTTCTTCAGCCTGTCTCAAGTTCTCTCTGCACCCCTCTCCAATTTTCTCTCTCTCTCTCTCTCTCTCTCTCTCTCTCTCTCTCTCCCCCTCTCTCTCTCCCCCCCTCTCTCCCCCTCTCTCTCTCCCTCTCTTTCTCTCTCCCCCCTCTCTCTCTCTCCCCCCATCTCTCTCTCTCTTTCTCTCTCTCTCTCTCTCTCTCTCTCTCTCTCTCTCTCTCTCTCTCTGTTCCTTCCACTCCCACCATCACCAAAATGGTTAGAATGCGACTTTTTTTTTTTTTGCGAAGATTGAGTGGAGGAGGGAGTGAAAAGAATAGAGTTACGAGCGAAGAAAGGCAGAATAAAAAGAGAGAAAGGGAAAGTTAAAGACTAGAGGAAAAAAAAAAACGTGGAGGAATGGAGATCACGAAAACTTAAAATGAATCAAGCAGGGCATGGCAATAACAAGTTATTGGCGGTGAAGTTTTCACTTAACGTGAACTTCCTGGTCTGGACGTAATGCTACATGTAGGATCTAACTACGCTAGCGTTGGGGACCTCGTTGTTGAATTTATTTTTATCAGTTCAATTGAAAAACATGCGTGTGGAAGATAAAATCAAAAGAGTAAAATAATAATTTGTTGAAACAAGCTGGATATGAAGAGCTGGTTACATTTACAAGCAATTTACATGCACAGCGTATGCTATAAAGATTTTGTAAACAAAAAAATTTAATAACGTTAACAAGTCTCTAAGAAAAGAAAAAAAAAATCAAAAACTGAGAAAACCATTAAAGCTTTTAGTTGTCAGGAACAGACGAAGCAGAAGTCAATGATCCGCAGTTCTGGTAGTTCAAAGACTCCATGTTTGTTTATATGATAGCGGCCCAAATTAAACAAAATTGAACAAATTGCTCGCGAAGAGGTGTATTTCAACATTTAAACTGCTCAATGTTTAATTTCTTCTTTATGATTTTTTTAAATTTTTGTAGCTTATGATTTGGCTTGTTTCATTCTTTCGCCTTTATTTTTTTTTCTATCATGTGTGGGATCGCACAAGCCCTAGGATTCGTTATATTAAGCCACCAAAAAACAAAACTGAGCTGTTAAGTTTCCTTAAGCCCTCTGGAGTAGTTATACTGCGAATTCGACCAAGACTCTTGGAATATAAAGCACTCTATTGAACATAGGAAAATCCACAGATATTCCCGGTAAATCCACTCCAATATTCCACAATGCAAGAAAGGAGTTTTGGTTTTAGATCAGGGAAGCATTCACTTTCTTTATGGATACGCATCAGTTTAACCTGTGAAAGAATAAGTAAACTATGGAAGTCAGGTAAAATATTAATTAACCCTTGTTCATCTATTTGATCTATGATTAATAGTTACATCGTGTATATCTATTTACGAAACAAAAGAAGGTAATCCGTTATATATATATATATATATATATATATATATATATATATATATATATATATATATTACATTCATTGTAGGGCTTTTTTTCTCAGACCTGTCTAAGGTCGATTATCTGAGACATTGCTAGGGGGTATATACTGTACATAGTTATTTATACCCCACAAAAACATTCGCCTCACAAAAGCATAATCTCCTAATTTATATAATTTTATATACCCCACAATATCATTGGCCTCATAAAAACATGAAATCTAAATGTATACAAAAATTATGTATGTGTATTGTTACTATATTCTACAATTTCATTGGTCTCACAATAGCATAATCTTTTGTTGAATATAATTGTAAACACTTAACTAAAGCATTGACCTCATAAATGCATAAAATATTAATCTATAAAATTATGTCTCCCGAAAAATCACTGACCTCGTAAAAACTAACATAACGTACGGTTAACTTATCGAAAAATAATCGTTTATTTTTGTAATTTTTTCTGGTTTTATTTTATTTTTCTGAGCTTTTTAAAAGCTGCAGAGTTTAAAGTTGATGTATGTTTAGAATAACTTTTATAAACGGGGCAAATGACTGGCGAGTTTAGCCTTGTAAAATTATGTAGGTGTCTAAAACAAACATTTTTGTGAGCTTTGTATTATGGGATAAAAAATAAGATAATAATAAGATAATGATAAGATAATAATAAGATAATGTTTACTAAATGCTAAATTAAAGTTCTCTAAGCACCTCAGAATCGTTCACCTAGGCTGTAAATTATATGTAACATCGCCAACAAATCATGCGAAGGAAATATAAAAGCCTACTTTTCAACTTTCAATTAAATAGGCAAAATTCAACCAAAAATATCCTTTTACATATACATAGACAATCTGTGCAAAAAAAATACTCTAGTTTCTGTAAACAAATTGCTTCATCTCATTTTCTCTCGGTTTAACACTCATTTCTATTTTCTATAGTAAAACGCTGAATGTCATATTTTGCCCACCGCCACTGTTCTTCCTCTCCTCAATATCAGATATTGCTTTTCCAAACCGTTACCATCCCCGGCGGCCATCATGAAATTATTCTAAAAATAAAATGAACCGGCGGCCATATTGAAAATATACCGTTTATAGAGATCGAAACACCAGAATTGGATTCCCTTGCGACCATATTGAAATTATGGTATTTATAGAGATCGAGAAAAAAAAGACTTCCCGGGCGGCAATATTGAAATTATGCTATTTCTACAGATCAAAACACTAGAATTGGATTCCCTGGCGGCCATATTGACACAATGCTATAAAAAGAGATCGAAACACAAGAATTAACCGGCGGCCATATTGAAATTATGATATGTAGAGATCGAAAAGTTATAATTAACCGGCGGCCATACTGAAATTATGCTATTTATAGAGCAAAAAAAATGTAGAACACGATTCCAAGGCGGCCATATTGAAATTATGCAATTTATACAGATCTAAACAATAGAATTAACAGACGGTCATATTGAAATTACTATACTTATAGAGATCGAAAAACTAGAACTCGATTCCACGACAGACATATTCAAATTATGCTATTTTTAGAGATCGAAATACTAGAATTAACCGGCGATCATATTGAAATTAAGCTTTTTATAAAGATCGAAAAATTAGAACTCGATTGCACGGCGGCTATATTGAAATTATGCTATTTATAGAGATCGAAAAAAACAGATTTATTTATAGAGAGCGAAAAATTAAAATTAACCGGCGGTCATATTGAAATAAAAGGCGGTCAAATTGAAATTATGCTATTTATAGAGATAAAAAAAGTAAATATTCGATTCCATGGCGGCCATATTGAAATTATGCTCTTTATAGAGATAGAAAACTAGTTTAACTGGCGGCCATATTCAAATTATACTTTTTTAAGAGGTGGAAGAATTAGAATTCATCTGGACCCATATTGGAATTATGCTGTTTATAGAGATTAAAAAAATATATTAACCGGCGACCATATTGAGAATGTGCTGTTTCTAGAGATAGAAACACTAGAATTCTATTCCCTTGAGGCCATATTGAAATTATTCTATTTATAGAGATCGAAAAAAAAAACAAAAACAGAATTAGCCGGCGGCCAAATTGAAATTATGCTATTTATAGAGATCGAAACACTAATATCCGATTCCCTGGTGGCCATATTGAAATTATGCTATTTACAGAGATCGCAAAAAACAGAATTATTCGGCGGCCAAATTATTATTATTATTATATTTACTATTTATAGTGATAGAAACACTAGAATTCGATTCCATGGCGGCCATATTGAAATTATGCTATTGTTAGAGATCGAAAAATTAGAGTTTGATTTCACGGCGGCCATATTGAAATCATTTTATGTATAAGGAAACGAAATTTGTAGAGATCGAAGAAACAGAATTAATCGGTGGCCATATTATTATTATACTATTTATAATGATAGTAACACTAGGATTCGATTCCCTGGCGGCCATATTGAAATTATGCTATTTACAGAGATCGCAAAAAACAGAATTAATCGGCGGCCATATTGTTATTATACTATTTATAGTGATAGAAACACTAGGATTCGATTCCCTAGCGGCCTTATTGAAATTATGCTATTTATAGAGAATGAAAAATTAGAATTGGAATCCACGGCGCCCATATTGAAATTATGCTATTTATAGAGATCGAAACACTGGAATTCAATTCCAAGGTGTCCATATTGAAATTACGCTATTTACAGAAATTAAAAAAAAAATAGATTTGGATTCACCGGCGGCTTAATATTAGTATGCAATTTTAAGAGATAGAAAAATCTAAATTGGATTCCCCGGCGGTTACATTTAAATTAAGATAATTTTGGAGATAGGAAAATCAGAGTTAGATATTGAGAACTAGAATTGGATTCCCCGCCGGAAACATACCCAATTTATAGAAATAGAAAATTTACAATTGCACTCCCCGACTGCCGTTTTGTTATTATGCTAGTTGTAGAGATAGGAAAATCTAAACTAGATTCCCCGGCGACCATATTGTTTTGTTTTATTTACAGAGATAGAAAAATCTAAATTGGATTCCCGGGCGACCATATTGTTTCATTTTATTTATAGAGATAGAAAAATCTAAATTGGATTCCCCGGCGACCATATTGTTTCATTTTATTTATAGAGATAGAAAAATCTAAATTGGATTCCCCGGGCGACCATATTATTTTATTTTATTTATAGAGATAGAAAAATCTAAATTGGATTCCCGGGCGACCATATTATTTTATTTTATTTATAGAGATAGAAAAAATCTAAATTGGATTCCCCGGCGGCACTGTTGTTATTATTCTGTTAACAGAGACAAAAAATTTTAGAATTTGATTCCCTGGCGGCCATATTGAAATAAAGCTAATTTTATAAACAGAAAATCTAGAATTAGACCTAGAATTCGATTTCTCGTCGGCCATTTTGTTATAATGCTATTTATAGATATAAAAAATTAGATTAGGATTCCCCGCCGGCTATATTGTTATTATGCTATTTGTAGAGATGGAAACACTAGAATTGGATCCCCGTTGGCCATATTGTTATTATGCTATTTATAGAGATAGGGGAATCCAAATCTAATTTTTCTATCTCTATAAATAGCATAAAAACAATAATTTTGGCTGCCGGGGAATCGAATTTTTAACATTCTTCATTTGTGGGCTTGTTGGCTAAGTTGTATTTAATCAACGTATCTTGCGTTGTTTTAGCGAGTTCTTTCCTAAGTGTGCTTTTCTCTTTGTTTTCTGCTTGCGTGTCTGTAGCTACTCTAGCATTGGGTGTTTGGAAAGTCTCCGTTCTATCCTCCTCGTCTGTGTCCTCTACATTAGAGTTGCTTTGATTTTGTCGGTCAGGGCCTTCTGTGTTAGAGTTTCCAATTTCTTGGTCTTCTTTCTTTCCAATGGTCGAGACGGTTATAGTGTTCTTTATGCTTTCCTCTATTTCTCCTCCATCTTTGTCCTTCTTATAACTTCTACGTGTGTTTCTCCGGTTGCTCTTTCATGCCTTCTTTGTCTTGTGAGCTTTTCAGTTATACCTCGTCTCCTCCGATACTCTCTCTGTATAAGAGAGCGCTCTCACTTATAAGCTGTGGTCTGCACTTCTCGTCTTCCCAACACACTTTCTACTTTGTCCTTCTCTCCCTCTCTTTTCGAATATTTGGAGGGCCAGTGTTCAGTAATATTGTACCAGCAACACTGTTGTCTTCGATTTCTTATACAACAAACCAGAACATTTATTTAACAGTTTTACTGTCTCTAAAATTTACCTTTATATAATAGAGTATTTTTGGGGGGGTCGGTGTAGGGCACCGTTACATCTATTCGACCCCTGTCTTAAGCGTCTTCGGGTCTGCTCACTGTTGCCTCTTGCCCTAGATTTCTCTTTGCAATTTTCTCTATGGCTTCTAATTCTAGTTTGGGTGGAGCCCATTATATTCTTGTATTTAAGTTTTCTTCCTCTCTTCTTTTAAAGTGCAGAGAGAATGGTTGATCGTTGACTGTTTTTGTTGTATTGTATAGTAAGTCAGCTTCAGGTTGATATAAAGAACTAGAGTGTAGGATCCTCAAGTCTATCCTCCTCTGGCCCGGCTGGTCCAGTCGTTCTATTCAGAGTTACTTGAATATCATCCAAACTACACTGGGTAGCTCTCTTTCCTTTCACAGTTATTACAATTTCATTTGTGTCAAACTCTTGATTGTCTATAAAATCCTCTAGAGTGATTTCCATAGCCTCGTGGGCCCTTGAATGCCGCTCTCTTATTGTTTCAACAACAATTCAATCCTGATATAGATCTAGGTAGACCGAGAACATGAAAAGACATTAACTAAGCTAATCACAAAAATATGAAGGTCCAAAGTTTAGCAAAATTTCAAACCTTCCTATCGAATTTAGGTTATCTAGAGAGAAGTAATGATGAATGTTTTATTCGTACACTTTTCTTTTGAGAAATTATCTTAAAACCTTATTTTCATATTTTTTTTAAAAACCATAAGGGAGTGATATGCCAGTTGGCGTTAGTGGCCATGTACTTGCTTATTTTCTTCCTCACATTTCACAATAACTATTATCTTCTTAGCCTATCCCAAATCTTTTATCTATATCTCTATCTCTTTCGAGTCATCAGTCCAATCGTAAAGATTTGCTCCAACGTCTGTTCAAAAGCTTATTGCCCATTCACTCACCCCCCCCCTAAAAAAAAACAAAAAAAAAAAAAAAAAAAAAAAACCACACACGTCATTTGTGTTGTGTTAAGAGAAGATGTAATTATAAAATTCAATATCTGCAGCCCCTGAGTGTTACCAGCTATAGCCTCCTTGGGTAAATCAAGATTAGCTATAACAGTGGAAGCAGAGTGTCTTAATAAAGGGGGGTGGAAATATAACAATATCTATAAATAATTCTATACCCAAGAGATATATTATGAAAATTACTAAATAAAATCGAAAGAAAATGTTATGAAAAGGATATATACGTTGTGGACCTAAGTGCACTTTTTTACACCGGTCTCAAATTTGATTCTATTTTGATAATATGATACTATTTCGATGATTTATAGGGATCATTTCGATTCTACAGCATTGGTATTGTATTAGTATAGAGAAAGAAAAAATCGAAATCGATTCTATCGTTTTGATATTTATATTTTGAATTCTATTCTATTGTAATGATATTTTGTTATTATGCTTTTTTTTTTTATAGAGATAGAGGTATAGAGGTTTTTTCACCCCTATTTAATTATTCAATATTAATTCACCATCTATGTGGCAGTTGACTATTCCATGTTATGTTCCCAACACATACCATCTACGCATTATTATCAATTCGGTAATAGAGTTTACATTTCTATTACTTTTAATAAAGTTCAATATTTCTTTTATATAAAAATGGTCTTAAGCTCGGTACGAAGTGGAATGAATTCAAATCACTTGATGAATACCATAAACACATACGAAAACCTTTGGGTTTAAACTGTCAATGTATTGAATGCAGGGAGTATTGAAAACACGACGAACATTATAAAAAAAACAAAAAAACGAAACAAAACAAAACAAAAAACAAACAAACAAAACAAACAAACAAAACGAAGATAGATATAAAGATTGTTATCCAGAGTTTATTCATAGAAATCCAAATTATAAAAATATAAAAAGAAATAATTTTATAATACACATTGTTTCCTAAAAAAGATACATATTACAGTCTTTTAAAAAATCAATGAAACTAGATGATATAAACGAATATGACATTGTCGAGTATGTTAATATATTAAACGAGGTAATACATATAAGGGCATTGCCTGTTAAATGAACTTTAATCTGTTTGACTTTCAATTTACATTGCATTACAATAAAACATATTTGATAGTTCACATAAGTTTTCTCGTCCAAACATATTTTCCATGTGCTCTTTAAAAGCGTTATCAAGAGAAATAGTAACTGGATAATAAGAAAGCTTTGAGTATTCAAACATGGTCCCAAGTTTTACTTCTGAAAAGGAATCACAAAAAAAAAAAGATTAATATGGGTGTGAAACCTAAGCCTAATAAAGATTAGATATTTATCAAATTTTCAATGTATTTTATATGAAATAATCAGATATAATTTACATAAAATTAGTTTATGATAAGAATTGCACAAAATTATTTGTTTCAACAGTTAATTTAATCTCATCAAGAACTAACATAGATTTTGCTAATCATCTGAATAGAACACACTGTACAGATTAAAAAAAAATGAAATAGAACATTTTTTAAAAATCTATCTAATAATACAATAAATATAATTGAACAAACGTTTGTTTTTTTTACGATTAAACCTCTAATTAATTAGAGAGGCTGGAGGAATTCTGTTTCCCAGACAAGATTATCAATCACTTTTCCAAGCGGAAATTTTTACATAAAGGAACAATAATTTCTTTCACTCATCCACAGACACATTCTAGGATGTGTTTCGTCATAGTACGACTCATCGTTGTGGCTCTAGAGTGTCGATTTTTTCAAGTGTCAACAATTCAGACATAATTGTTTTTCCTGGATCGATTTAATAGACAAAATCATGAAAGTCCAAAATGGCGGCCACTTGAAAAGTAGCCTATGGATCGAAGAACAATGTTGGACCGTGTTTTCTCTGTGAATGACCTCTGGCTTACCTAAATCTAGAACAAGACAGAGTTGAGGCAAGAAACGTGGGCCCTTTTTCTCGATCCAAAACAAGGGCAAGTGATCATGCAAGAACACTTGACCTAATTCCAATCCAAAAATAAAAACAGTTGAGCAAACATTTGTACCTTTTTTTTAAATCCAAAACTAGGGCAAG
>JAWDGP010001217.1:192500-195000 GCA_033675545.1 Elysia crispata | reverse complement strand
AAGGACACAGAAACAAGCGGCTCGTGACTGGTCACCAAGAGAGAGAAGGTGCTGGATCAGAGGTGGAAACAAAACCCCAAAACATCAGGGTCTTATACCTTTCATCTTTGTCTCCCTTGATAAAAAAATATGCTTTGAGATACCCCTGGTGTACAACTTACAGTGGTCCGCCCCTGGTGAACACATACGTTATTAGATATAGATCTAACGATAGTATCAGTTGAGGCCCTGTGGGGGTAAGAAGTAAACTACCCGTATCACACCTCCTGATGCACAACCCAAAAGAACAAAAAAAACTTCCCATTTTAGGAAAGAAGTAAATCATAATTCAGGGGATCTTCGATCAACACATCGATCTAAGATCTGAGCTTCAGGTAAGTTTTCAATTTTATTTCTGTGGTTCGTTAAGTTTGGGAAAAAAAGGTTAGGTTAAAATTATAAAACAAGCGCAGGCTATTACAAAGAATTTTTTTAGGCTTTTATTGAACGTGAGACAAGCGGGGACCTTCGTAAGGCAAAGGAGGCCATTGATTGTGGATTAAAGGCCTGTTTAAAATTTTCGCCAATGACATTAATGGCGAATGCGCTGCTTCCCTTAGTGTATTAATGACACGTATGACCCTCACATAGCATTGCTGATAGTTCTCTGTGTTTCATTTATCAGAACCCCCTCGATATCTGGAGTACTTCGATCATACTGATATTGTGTGTACGTGTGTTAACGTATTTATTTAAGGATTTCGTTTTCCTTTAAATTAGTTGTAATATTGCATATACATTTCTTTTTCAGTGTCAGTTAATTGTTTTCTATTTGCGGTTAATTAATTCTTTTGTTTGTTGATTAGACATAAAACTTGAATTGTGAATTTAAATCCAAAACTAAAAAAGAAAAACCAAGATAAAACTGTTGTAAAACAAACTCACTGTTTTTAAAGAACTCAATAATATTAGAAATATCTAAATTTTCCGCGCAATTTCGGCAATATCTTTCCAAATATTTGAATAAAACAGATAGTTTGTTTCAGAAAATCTCTTATAATTTTATTTGAATCGATACTCTGTTTATTATGAATTATGCTTCTCGTACGACACTTTCTAATTTTTTTTGTAATTATATCTGAATAGATTTGCAAGATTTCGTTATGTTTTTCATAGTCGCCCGACTACAAGGTGGGGGGTGGGGGGTGGTGGATCCATGACAATTGTTTGCAGTTATGTTTTTTTACGTTTCACCGTTACATCACAGCAGGTATGACTGGATTCCGACGGTACGGCTGTTTTGGAAAGTATAGCAGCATTGTATTAGCCGGGCTGTGTTTTCTCATTCTGGTTTTACTTTCGCTTCACGCATCCCAGACTCCCTGGCAGGCTGCACATCGGATATCCGGTGGTGAGTTTGGATTCTCGCCCTTAAATTTGATTCAATTGTGTCTCTAGTTTGAGCATGACTTCTTTTGACTTCTTTTCTCTATGTTTTGAATGAAAACAATTTGGGTTGAAAACTGATTTAACTTCAGAGTCTTTTTTTTAAAATTCTATACCTCGATATAAAAAGTGAAAAAAAAAAATGAAAACAAAACAAAGATTACTGGTTTGTTTGTTTGATTTGTCCATATGTAACAAAATTTTCTCTTGGAGTTTTTCCTTATTTCATTTTTAAGCACCTGAATAAAAGTTTTTTTTAAAACAGCAGGTATTGCATAATTCATCATGAATAAAGAGTCATAAAACAGCAGGTATTGAGCCAATATATAGAATTCCGGTAAAAATATTATGCATCTTGAAAACTCCGAATGAATCAACCATGATAAAAAATACCAAATTCTTCACGCTAGAAGACAACATGACTCATAATTCACAACTTGTGTAGATTCTTTGAAATTTGACAAAGACCTTGATTTATTGAGAGAATAATACAGAATAGAGGAAAAAAAAAGTTTAAAAGCTCTTCTATTCAACATGTTCCTTTTCATCCTAAATTTTCAAATCCAATCCTCTTTCTCAACAATCAGGGAGGTGTGTTTACAGCACATTTCTTTTTTTAAAATCACGTGATTCAACGACAAATTGCGCGCATTGCCAGCACCAGGGATATGGGAAACAGCCGTAAGCCTTACTGTAGATAACCGCTCCTTGGTTATAGTTGGACACTGGCACTGAATTGTCTTCCAAAAACTTGGAATGTAGCATTACATTCTATAATAAATAACGAATGACGACTAGAGCGTGAACTTTTTCTTTTAATAAATTAACTAAACTATGTGTTTGCAAAAAAAAAAAAAAAAGCAACACCCCCCCAAAAAAAAAAACAAAAAACAAACAAACAAAAAAAAACCTCCAACTTTTCCGTTGTGTTTACAGCAAGCTCCAGACTACTGGCTCGACATAAAGGTGGACTGGGAGAAACCGTCCCCAGAGACTTGGTAACACAACCTAACAGTGCTGAGATCTTTATTGACGATACATTGGATGTGGAAGAAGAAGAAGAAGAAGCAGAAGG
>JAWDGP010001217.1:167500-190000 GCA_033675545.1 Elysia crispata | reverse complement strand
AGATGTACCCACAATCCTAGGCACTTCCTGAGCGGTGTGTCAAAGTGGAAGTATCGGTAAGTTGATATTAAAATTTTCTGGTTAAAGATCAAGCCACACTCTTAAAAGTTAGATTCTAAGCGAGTCATTTCCTGTGGTTTCTCTATAATAGATTGAAAAGATAAAATCATTTTAATATATTCTGATCTTTTAAGCGGAGCAGAAAACAACCGTTTGTTTCCTTATTGCCAGTAGATTTACTTCTGAAAACTACCCAGACTAGTTTACGTCAAACAAAGGAAAACAAAGCAATAAAAACTTTTTTTCAAAACCTGCCAAAAGTTTATATTTGTTATAGTTTCCTATGAACACATTCGTCTCTCCTCACCTTGAGACTGTTTTCTTGATTTCCCAGACTGAGATTTTAATTAAAGAGCTACTTTAGCATAATTTTTCACTACATCTTTAAAGAGCTTTACTTTCTTTTTCATTTTTGGAGATGAAAACATAAAGAATACTTATTAGGTATGCCATGTAATTTTTCTCCTGTCTAGTCTACCCTACAAGAGCTACTTCGGAGGGGTTGTATCTTTCACACGTGACCAGTATAGAAAAATCAACGGAGATTCGAACCTCTACTTTGGCTGGGGAGGCGAGGATGATGACTTGCGCGCCAGGTGGGTCAAACCACATCAAATGTAGGAATAAATTTACATATATGTATAAAAAAAAATCAGAAAACCACATCAAATGTAGGAATAAATTTACATATATGTATAAAAAAAAAATCAGAAAACCACATCAAATGTAGGAATAAATTTACTAATAAAAAAATCAGAAAACTACATCAAATGTAGGAATAAATTTACTTATAAAAAAATCAGAAAACCACATCAAATGTAGGAATAAATGTACATATATATAAAAAACAAATCAGAAAAATACATCAAATGTAGGAATAAATTTACATATATATATATAAAAAACAAATCAGAAAAATACATCAAATGTAGGAATAAATTTACATATATGTGTAAAAAAAAATCAGAAAACCACATCAAATGTAGGAATAAATTTACATATATATAAAAAAAATCAGAAAAATACATCAAATGTAGGAATAAATTTACATATATATATATAAAAAAAATCAGAAAACCACATCAAATGTAGGAATAAATTTACATATATATAAAAAACAAATCAGAAAAATACATCAAATGTAGGAATAAATTTACATATATATATAAAAAACAAATCAGAAAAATAGATCAAATGTAGGAATAAATTTACATATGTGTGTAAAAAAAAATCAGAAAACCACATCAAATGTAGGAATAAATTTACTTATAAAAAAAAAATCAGAAAACTACATCAAATGTAGGAATAAACTTACATATAAAAAAATCAGAAAACTACATCAAATGTAGGAATAAATTTACATATTAAAAAAAATCAGAAAACCACATCAAATGTAGGAATAAATTTACAAATTAAAAAAAATCAGAAAACCACATCAAATGTAGGAATAAATTTACAAATTAAAAAAACCCCAGAAAACCACATAAAAAAAGAAAATATTTCAGCGATTAATAAAAAGAAAACGACATCAAATAAGGAACACATTTATATGGTTTTTAAAAAAAGGAAATCACATCAATTAGAAAAGAAATTTACATGATGAAAAAAATAGAAAACCACATCATATAAGGGGCATTTTTTTCACAGTTCAGATGTTATCAAGAAAAAAGTAAGTGTTTTTTTTAACAGATTCGCATTTATTTTGTTTTCTCATTTCTGATTCGATTCGGCTCATAAATCTTTTTACTCTAATGTTTTTGATAAAATCACAGCAGGCATTTGTTTACAAATCCATGAACAAGATTTTTGTATGGCAAAAGCCAGAATAAATAAGAAAATAATGCTAAATTTCGGTTTTCTTTTTTTCAAACCTTTTTTTTTTTTCCAAAACTACATTTTTGGGTAATTGTTTTTCCCAATCACCTCCTTTATTTTCTATCCAGTTCCCTTAAAACTTCATGATCTGCCACAATTGCTATTGGTTAAAATGGAAGTTATTCCCCATTGTAGATATTTTTCCAAGGGCAATAACTAGAACAATATAAAAATGGCTATAAGTTTTTTCTAAGACATATTTAAAAATCTAATCGATAGAAATTGTTGAAAAATGTTTTCTCATTTTTTTGACAAGTTAAAAAAATTGTTGACCAAAAGGCAATTTTTTTTTTTTGAGATTTGAAAGTTAATAATATAAATCAAGATTGTCGCCGTCACCACGACAACCATTAAATTTTGATTAACAAAAAAAAAAAATAAATAAATAAAACCTCTTGGTGCTGCTAATTTGAACAAACATGATAAAAAAAAACAATAATTTTGAAAAGGTCAGTCATGAAATATGGAAAATTGGTTCTCTACATGCCTTCTCCCTTAATAAAATACAGAAAATCACACCAATCAAGGGATACATTTGCATGATTAAATATGGAAAACCACATCAAATAAGGAATAAATTTACATGATTAAAAAAAAAATTCCAGAAAACCAATTGGGATTAATATGTTAAAGACAATGATCATCTCTGTTTATGCCTTATTTGACATTCTAATTCCTTTTTCATTTAAAACAAACCGCTAGAATCTATTGTGAACAAAATTACGGGTCTACAGAAGTGATCTTTGTTTTTCGGAAAAATATAACATTTTGCGATGCGCCGTATTTGAAGGATATCAAATTTTCTATCCAGAAGAAAGCAAATATGTAGTGAAAAAATACGTGGAAATTTTTCTTCAACTGTGTATATCATTATAGCAGAGCAATAAATAGACACTTGTCAACCCAAAACTTTGCCAAGCATCAGACTCATAGATTGGTCTCAAAAAAGAGTGAGACAAATCAGGGTAAACAGAAATATGTACACAAAGTAATTAACATTTTTGTCTTTATTTTATTACTTTTAAAATGACAGTCTATTACAGTCAAATCACGACGTTAAAGTTTGCTTGCTGCTGTATTTTGAAAAGATTCTGCGTTATAGATTTAGTCGGTTTTTAAAATATTGCGATGACGTTCAACTGGTTTATAAGATATTGCGATATAGATTCAACTGATTTATATGATATTGCGATATAGATTTGATTTGTTTATAAAATATTGAGATATAGATTCAGCTGAGTTATATGATATTGCAATATAGATTTAACTGATTTATATTATATTGCGCTATAGATCCAATTGGTTTGGATAGATCCATCTGGGGTCACATCCACAGGGATCGATTTTGCTTGTTCAACCTGAAACACAAGCTGTGAAGTGGTGTGGGTTTTCTTTTTTTTTTTTTTTTTTGTTTTGTTTTTGTTTCAGTCCTGCATTGTCTGCTGGGGGATTTTTTTAATATGCTGAGGAGGCTTTAGGTTGTTTTCTTTGGAAAGGAAAATTCGTTTGTTTTGCAACATCGATCGGAACCAGAAACAACAACAACAACAACAACAAACAAACAAACAAACAAAAACTAACCAAAACAAACCCGCAGCTATAAATGCTTTAACTCATCAACGAAATTTGAAGTGCAATCCTGCATAATTAGCCATTATGTTTTATGTCACTGAAAGAAATAGAATAAGGTGTTGAAATCTTGCATACTCAGCCATCTTGTTTCAAGTCATTGAAAAAAAAAAAAAAAGAAGTAGAATTAGGTATCGAGATCTTCAAATCCAATGATTGTCTTTCACCATCTTTATCTATTCATGATCTCTGAACGCCATATCTCCAGATTTAAAAAAAAAAAAATTCACTTCTGTTGTCTGTGTAGAATTTTGCACAAAGGCTACAGTCTGCTGCGCTATCCACAATCTATAGGACGTTACGACACAATCAGTCACCAGCGAGACTCAGGCAACAAGGCAAACCCTGCAAGGTGAGTCGCATGAATAATGCTTGAGATGGATAAGTTGGGTGTCTCTGGTTGTGTTAGTCTGTGTGAGCGCTTGCAATTTTGTCAAGACGATAATCAAAGGATACCAGTTGCTACTCCACGACCCCGTTTGCAGCATGTTTTCTGTTTTACTCGTACTCTCTCTCTCTCTCTCTATCTCTCTCTCTCTCTGTCTGTCTCTGTCTCTCTCTCTCTGTCTCTGTCTCTCTCTGTCTGTCTGCCTCTCTCTCTATCTCTCTCTATCTCTGTCTCTCTGTCTCTCTCTCTGTCTCTCTCTCTCTGTCTGTCTCTCTCTGTCTGTCTCTCTCTCTCTCATCCTACTCAATATTTCCGTACTCCTGTTTCGCACTATTCTAAGCTTCTACGTCACATAATTTTTTTTTCCACGGTTGATCAAAATATAGAACCTCTGATTTCTTTAACACAGAGATGTGACCATCCTGAAAAAGAAACCAGCATGATATAACTTTTGTTGAAATTAGTTTTTAAGTTGTCCCCTTTCAATGAGGAAAATTTTTGTGACGTCTCTGTTGATTATGAACTTCTCTGTTATAATGGCCAGGTTTTGCCGCCTATTAGAGCAAAATTGAATTCACTGTTGTTGCGAACATAAATATGCCAACAAGCTTTGATAATGCTTTGATGATAAAGGAAAATGTAAAATATTTCAATTTGATGCTTAGTTGGTTTTCATGATTTCAAAGCTTCACTTTAGGTCTCAACTTCTGAACACGTTTAAAACCGCTAGTTCTTTCTGGATTGTAGCAGAATTTCATTTTCGTTGAACCACGTGACCATTTTCTCTCGTTTAGATGTGATGACTGATTACAGTTTTACGGTCCTCTTGTATAAATGTTTCCCCGGTTATCTCCCTCTTGGGGTTGTTTCTCTTTGCTGGACCAGGTTCAAGTTGGTCAAGTCTGCTAAAGCTAGGCAGGACCTGGAGGGTCTGAACACAGCCAGGTACACTGTGACAAGTTCAGTAACACGGCGGCTCTATACCAAGATACAAGTATATATCAACATGACAGAAATAATCCAGGTGATTAGAATAACGAGTGCTCTATTTCTCTCTATTTCTCTCCCTCTCTGTCTGTCTATCTGTCTGTCTGAATGTCTGTCTGAATGTCTGTCTGTCTATCTGTCTGTCTGAATGTCTGTCTGTCTGTCTGTCTGTCTGTCTGTCTGTCTGTCTGTCTGAATGTCTGTCTGAATGTCTGTCTGTCTGTCTGTCTGTCTGTCTGTCTGTCTGTCTGTCTGTCTCTCTCTCGCTCTCCCTCCCCCTCTCTCTCTCCCTCCCCCTCTCTCGTTCATTTCTTTTAACTCTCCTTTTTTTGATTCTGAAGTATAACAAATCTGATTTGCTATTGCTATGAAATAGCTATAATAATCTTAGCAACTAGAATTATTTGGGGTTGTTTGTTCGGTAAGTTTGATTTTTACTTTCACAAATTTTAACTCTATATCAAAATGTGTAATTGATTCAGTCCTCTGTTTTATCTCGATCCTTGTTTTTCCTCGATCAAGCAGACAGCCCCAGCAGACGACCGGTCTCTGATGCAGGTGTTGTTGAAAGACCCGAAGGCTTTCGATGAGGAAGTTGTACACCAGGAACGGAAGAGCACATCCACGACCTCCACTTCAGCACAGATTAAATGATTAATAACCAGTAATAATTAATCTAGTATAAAGTCTTTCTTTTGATTAGGACATTCTAAAAACAATTTTAATGAATGTGATTGAAGAACTTTAAATTATACACCATTAACTTAAGACCAGATCTGCGACCTCCAGATCAAAGATTGATAACCAATGTTGGCTAATCTAGTGCAAAGTCTTTTTTTTATTTTCGGCATTCTAAAAACGAGCTCAGTGCATGCGATTATAGAACCAAAAATTACTAACTCTAAAAATCTAAAGCCCAAAAAGTCGTGCACTAACATTGTTTTGCCAAAATAATTCAAAGAATCCGATGATACTGTGATACTGTAAAACTGTTATTTATGTCCGAAATTGCATTTTATTGTCTGTATTGACTCTAGTTTGACTTATTTTTTTATCTTTCACTCTTCAATTTTTATGTCCATCAGTATTTAAATACAGTAATTCATGCACAATGTTTCAATCATATCCTAAACATACGGTTGTTTAATCTTAATGTACTGATTTTTTTAAATAAAATTAACAAAAAGTAAATTCTGTGTCGTCAAATTACTTTTAAATTTTCTATTCTCCAAGAAGTGTATGTATATATTTTAGCAAAAAATATTTTTTAAATGCCTTTGACTGTGATGATCACTTGGTAGTTGATATCTGTGTTTCCAATTTACCAGTTTATTTAGCTTTGGTTTTTCAAATTTTTTACTCAATTTTTCTGCAGTTTTAAGACAATGGGTGCAAATTTCCTACGGTAATCAAGATAATCTTTTCTATTCTTTTCTAAACACAGCGGTAATAAAGGGGAGGAGATTGCCTCGAGTAACGGTATCAGAGGATAGACAAGGCTTAGAGTACACATTCCGTAGTGATACTTTTTTAGCCAAGTTCGTTTACTTTTGGGATTGAACTTGAGATTTTCAAATTGTATTACAAAACTATTACATCTTACCACAGCTTTTTTCTTTAGCTCTCCTTCTTCATCTGAATTGTAGGCTGCTGATTACGATAATTTCATATTTTTTTTTGGTTTGTTATTTGAAAATTTTGAAGGAATTTTTTTTTTCACTTAATTGAAAACCGACAGTTGAGGATTACCTGAGTTAGGTTCTCGTAGCGGAGATTCCCGGTCATCTCACTGAGAGGTCACACAACTCTCTCGTCCTGACGCTGGGGAGAAATCCCGGCATCATAATTATGTGATACCCTACTGTGTCCACAAGGGGAAGCTGTGGATGGATGTGGTGGTCTGCTGCCAGGTCTTTTAATCGATTTATCTTTACATCTAAGTCTAGTCCCAGTTCCGACCTATTTTTACATGCCACTTTGGAATTATTTTTAAAGAAAAAAAAATCAATGGAGAACTAAGTCTAGGTTTCTATATGAGCACTCAGTCTTCTCTTGCATAAATTAAATTTTTCTCTCTGCTCTGATCAAAGTTAAATGGAATAGAAATAATGCATTTTTTTCATTAAAAAGAATTATCTTTTTTTTTCGGAATTCGTCCAGAGATGAGTCCAAGCAATTGTTCGGGACTTTAACAAACGTCCTTCTCAGAAAATACTAAAAACTTGTTTGGAGTTTAGTCCCCTAATTCATCGCACCTTTTCCTTCAATTTGAAACTTGAAATCCTCAGCTTAGCAAGTGATCTTTCATGCTTTAGATGTTATCTTTGATAGAGAAATGAATGTTGGAAACGTGAAATCGAATCTAGCTTGATTACAGTTACCTCCTCTTTAATGGTCTTTTCTTTTATCTCTTTATTTTTTTCTTGTTGGAAATCATGTATTTCTTCCCTTATTTCACTTTAACTTAAGAATGCTGGTATCTGAAGTCTAGTCATTTCTTTTTCTTATGGACAACTTCGTTTATTTCTTCCTCTTTTTCTTGATTTTTAAAAAAAAAAATTATAGCAACTCCTTCGATGATCAGAGAATGGTTTGTATTTTTTGTTCAAAAGGGGAGAAAATAGAAAAAGTATGAAATACTTTAGGATTGAAAAAAGGGACTTTGGAGAAAACTTACAGCCTCATGAATTGCGTTTGATGTTATTTTAAATAATGAGTCTATTTTACTGATTTTATCTTTTACTCGTGGGACCCAGCCATGAGGTATTCAATGTACAATTCGTTATGTTCTGCAGAATTACAAACAATGTCCACTTTCTTTATAAATGCAACTTTGACCAACATCATTATAAAGGAGTTGATTTTATTTGTTTTTTTTTCCCTTCCATTGCAAAAAGAAATAGTGAGTGAATCTCAAGTCTTCTCTCCACTTATGCATTTGAAACTTACAAAATTATTTTGTGTGAATAGAATTACCAGGCAGGACATTACACCACCTCACTAGAACAAAAGAATTTAAAGCGTATGGCATGATCTACAAGTCCCTAAAACTTTTTACTGTTAATGCTAAGTTTATAATATAAGAATAAGTTTACATTAAATCTTCATTAGTTGATTCATGCAGTAATTTTTGCAATTTACATCAAGTAATACAATTTACGTTAAGACTACACTGACGAAAAGAGTGGTTGGACCAAATTTCGAAGAGATTTGTATTTTATCTATCCATCCTTATTAAAAAGTATCAGGTTTGGCACTGGATATGTAACATGGATTTGGATTTTAGAAATGTAACTTTTATATTTCTTATGTTTTTCCTATTTTTAATTAGCTCTTGGAAGAGTTCGGTTGAAATTTTAGCCTGATATTTTAAATATTTATCCTGTATCTTGGTGCCTCTCTTTCTCTCTCTCTCTCTATCTATCTATCTCTCTCTCTCTATCTATCTATCTCTCTCTCTCTCTATCTCTCTCTCTCTCTCTCTCCCTCTCTCTTTCACATCCACACTATAATTTTTAACATTAAAGCTACGTCGACTTAATGCTTTATCCTCCAATTGAAGAAACCTGAAGATTCAAAATAGTTTTCAAGACGAATACATTTAAACGAAAAGGAAAAAAAACCAACAAGAAACATCAATAATATTTATATACTTTAGATTATAGATTGCTTATTCCAATAAGAAATATATTGCTCAAATTTTAAGTCTATACAAGCATTCTCAAGGAAATCTCGCTTCTTATCACTCCTTTGCCATTGCAACACTGCAAAATGTTAACTTCATTGTCTATCTCTTAATAATTAATAAATGCACAAAGGAAGAAAGAGATACAAAACCAGTGTTTATTTACTTAATATCTTAAGCTTTTTTTATTGCCTTGAAGTTATTATATTTAACCTCCATCTAACATTAGCTTGGTTACAAAGCAGATTAACGAACAAAAAAAAAGTAAAGTAAAAGAAAACCAAAAAGACAAGATTTAAGTATATTGGCCACTTAAACAAATGTTTTTTTACAAATTCAGGTGTTGGGTAAAAATGTATTGACTGCTATGACATAATCATTGGCGACAGTAAAGTAATAATGAAATAATGGTGACAAAGTTTTTTTTTAATTTTGAAAGCAAATATATATATATTATGAATATACAAAATGAAAAACTATGTGCAGTGCTCAATCTTTACAATGTATTCCAATGAGACATTGGAATCATCCTTAGAATTTTTGTAAATAAGATTTCTTGGTTATTGAAAATATTATTTTTACAAAGATTTTTCAAAATAAGTATGTAATCGAGCCAACTACCGTCAACTCTTATCGTGTCACGAGAAAACAAGCATCACATCTCTCTTCCTCTCTCGTCACTTTTCTCCTGCACTCCACTCCCCATTCATTCCTTCGGTTTTTATCATTCACTATGTCGCTCTTTACCACAATATAAATCTTAAATACAATGAAGTTAAACGGACTCTTGGACAGTGTATATCACAGGATTATTTCGTTTGCTTTACTTGATATAGCCTCTCCACAACACGGTGATCTCGGGCCTTTTTACATGTCAAACTTAGTTGTACTCAAACCCCCCTTCAGGCAAAGTGGAACGTACAATTCGAGGCCCTTAGTAGTAATGGCATCGCAGCACCCGGTTCGGAGTCTCAGCACATACATTTAATGGCATCGCAGCACCCAGGTTATCGCCAGAACAAAGCTTAAATATAATCGGTGCGCACAACCAGGGTTAATTTTTCTACCAACCGTGCGGGGCTCGAACCCGCACACAAGGTTCCTGCCAGGATCAAGATGGATCAAGGCGGATGCTCTAACCCTCAACCACATCTTAACGAGTGAAATAACTATTAGGAGACTTTAGAAAAAGATGCAACATTTTTTTTTTCAGTTTTCAATCAGTCCCAATCACTAACACTGTTTTCGGAGAGATATCAGGAAAAATTACGTAATTGAGAAAGTCACGAATACATTTAAGTAGAAGGATTAAGAGCATTTAATATAAATTAAGAAAAAACAAAAACAATTCGTTTCAGAAAAAATCAATATGAAATAAATAGAGCACGGATTCACATGCATTTTGCTTAAAAGCATATTGGATATTGTCAAGATTTGTTTGAAACACATATAATCTTGGCTTATTTGTTTGATATTTTAGCATATCAAAACTTAAGCCTCTGACAGGCAGGTGTAATAAAAAAAGAGTTTATTAAAACTCACCTTCCCACAATATGGAGCTTGAACCCACAGAGAGAAAAGCCAGAAGTTAAGAATAAACACAATTTTCTTTCACAAAAGTTTCATATGAGATGTCCTTATCATAAATACATAGGTTAAGTGAAAATTAATATTGCATTTTACTAGATAAACCTAATAAAGTGTGTAACTAATTTAAAGTGAAAATAAAAATCCATGCATGACATAGATCAAATAGTTCCATTAAAAATCATGCAACAAAATTTAGTACACATTGTTCTACAGCTCTGACCAATATCTAAAACACTAGTTGCTGCGTATGTAGCAAGTTTAAGAGAAAAAAAAAACGTATTGAAAAAGATTCATGGAAGGTTACATTTCTCCCCCCAAGATGAAAATGTCCTTGTTCTGGCTTTCTACTAAGCTTTGTGTGTCCCTAAGTTTCCAGAAAAGTCCTACACCAAGATGACTTTCCGTCAAGCCAAAGATAGGATTGGGTTAGACAGAATCCGATGGTCAAGCCGGGGATCAAACTTGACAGTCTACGCACTCCTGACTGAGCTATCTGGTGCCCATGAAAAGTATCGTAGATTCTAGGAAGTAGATTTAGAATGAAAGCCTAAAATAAATGGGTAGGGAAAAGAAGATTTCAAAATCTCATTTAATTATGTTCCACGTTGCCCTAATGTCGAGAAATTTCAAATTTGGAAAATCGACAATTTTCCTGCTTACTAAAAAGTACTAAAATTTGAAAATATCATAATTTTTATTCTGTTAAAGCGGATCAAAAATATCATTAAATGTTAAGATAACATACAGGTTCATTATGACCGAATCCAAAACAAATGAAAGGATTTAAGGCAATGTGTGATATATTTATTTTGATTTTTTCAAAAGCTGGTCTCAGATATAAAAAAATTTCATCATGTTCTGGTGTGCTAAAGTTGTCTTACAAGATGAGAACCCAAACTCATCCTACTCTAGCAAACTGAATTGGTCTTACAAGACGAGACCTTAGACCCATCTTCTGGCGTGCTAGAGTCATCTTAGAAGACGAGACCCCAAACTCATCCTGCTCTAGCATACTGAATTGGTCTTACAAGACGAGACCCTAGACCCATCTTCTGGCGTACTAAGTCGTCTTACAAGATGAGACCCTGGACTCATCTTTCTCTGGTATACTTAAGACAACCTTACAAGATGAGACCCTGGACTCATCCTTCTCTGGTATACTTAAGACAACCTTACAAGATGAGACCCTGGACTCATCCTTCTCTGGTATACTTAAGACAACCTTACAAGATGAGACCCTGGACTCATCCTTCTCTGGTATACTTAAGACAACCTTACAAGATGAGACCCTGGACTCATCCTTCTCTGGTATACTTAAGACAACCTTACAAGATGAGACCCTGAACTCATCATTCTCTGGAATACTTAAGACAACCTTACAAGATGAGACCCTGAACTCATCCTTCTGTGGTATAATAAAGACAACCTTACAAGATGAGACCCTGGACTCATCCTTCTCTGGTATACTTAAGACAACCTTACAAGATGAGACCCTGGACTCATCCTTCTCTGGTATAATAAAGACAACCTTACAAGACCCTGGACTCATCCTTCTCTGGTATAATAAAGACAACCTTACAAGATGAGACCCTGGACTCATCCTTCTCTGGTATACTTAAGACAACCTTACAAGATGAGACCCTGGACTCATCTTTCTCTGGTATACTTAAGACAACCTTACAAGATGAGACCCTGGACTCACCCTTCTCTGGTATACTTAAGACAACCTTACAAGATGAGACCCTGGACTCATCTTTCTCTGGTATACTTAAGACAACCTTACAAGATGAGACCCTGGACTCATCCTTCTCTGGTATACTTAAGACAACCTTACAAGATGAGACCCTGGACTCATCCTTCTCTGGTATACTTAAGACAACCTTACAAGATGAGACCCTGTCTACCTGCGAAAGAATCCACAGGAGAGTAATAAGGCAAACGCATTTGAAACAAAAAAAAATGGTTCGCGATAACATCACACATTTTGATCGGCTTACATGTTAGACTAAAGAATGAAGAGTTACGTATAATAGAGACAAAAAAGGTTTCTATAGAATTAACCTGGAATGACAACAATCACGAACAGAATGAGAAGAGAAGAAACAAAATGAATCCGCTATTCTGAATTTTCCCACACCCACACTAATATACCCAAAAAACTAAAAATCACCAGATTCTTTGTGATACGTAGGGAAAAGTGACTAAGCAATAATGATATCTACTAATTGGAAAAGAAACCCGATCCGAAAGTAAAAAGACATACTCAATGCTAAATAAACGAATAAAATCATTTTTCTTGTTTTAATCAAGCCAAGACTCATTACTGGCTCCATTGAGCGATTTATTTTTAGAAACAAAAGTAAACTGGAATACTAAAAAAAAATTGCACTACAGAACGTAACTCATGGACAAGATAGTTTCAAAACCTAGCTAAAAGTGATTGTGCCAGACGACAAATCCATTATGCAGCAGCAGCTCACTCACTAAGAGTACTACTCACCGATTGACAATCAACCACAAACTTAGCTAAATCCTCATTAAAAAGCCAGAAACTGACAAACTGATGGTGCAAAAAAGCTATGATAGTGATTAGTTTGCTTACACCTACCTAGGCCTTCAAATAAAATTTAAAAGAAATTAATCATTAAACTCTATTAAAATGTGTATATATGT
The DNA here is from genome assembly GCA_033675545.1 of Elysia crispata. Taxonomy (NCBI): domain Eukaryota; kingdom Metazoa; phylum Mollusca; class Gastropoda; family Plakobranchidae; genus Elysia; species Elysia crispata. The sequence continues at coordinate 177,113 of JAWDGP010001217.1, read as the reverse complement.
ATATTTTATATATATTAAATATTCTAGATATCTTATTATTTTCTACATGTTTCTGCATGTTTCGAGTATATTACATATATAATTAGTATATATATCTATGTATTACCCAGCCCATCTATTCAGAATCACTATTATAGCAGCATAGGGTTAAGTGCAAGTTAGTTACATGCAGGTTAGTAACATGCTGTCGGGGTGCATGGAGGACAAAAAGAAGATTGACATGCATTAACGTAAAAAACATGCAATACCGCTACAATGGTGAGACTTAGACGCGCTTAACATATTGAGGACAAACTATATTTTAGCCTTGACAAAAGGAAACGACTCATTCAGCTGAAAAATGTCTTAAAAAATCAATATTTATTTCTAAATTTAATTTTTCTCATAAAAAAATTATTAGATAATGGGGATTGAAATTTAAAATTAGAAAATTCTAGATAAAGGCTACTTAATCAAGTTACAGTGGTTTGACAGTTTGTATAGAATTGAAAACTTGCTCAATTTTTTACTCCGGATTCCAAATAAGCTAGTATAAAAAATGACTTTTCTGTAATGATTAGATTTACGGTTGAAAGTCTAGCTCAAAAGTTCTATCATGAGACACTAGGTTTGCATAAACACCAACTAAAACTTCATTAAACAAACTTTAAATCTGACTCTTTGATTTAGTCCTCTATGAAGGTGACTTTACACGATCTGTCGTTGAAATTTAAAACTATAAAACATTAACAGAACCATTGCCAGAAAAGATCATCAACCACTGAATCATTGATAGACCAAGAAACACATAATTATTCAAGAAACAAGTAAATAAAAAAGTACAGAAAAGCATAAACCGAAAAGATTTCCCCTTTTTTTTTAGAAAATGAGCATTATAAACCTAAGAAAGCTGACTCTGAGAGACAAGGGTGATACTAAATGTGACAACACGGAATCATTCATCCCATTGTAGACAATCTTAGTCTTGGGTGACCCATGTCAGAACTTCAATCTCAAAATTTTCAACATTATGATCTCCGCTTATTAAAAACTGGAAATTTTGTGCTAAAATACTGCATGATCCAGCATTTTTTATTAAAGATTACCAATAATGTTTTATAAATTACAATGATCCATGACCAAAAAAAATTGTTTGATACTATAGTATAAAACAGTTGGTTGTTTTTTCAAGTGCAATCATTGGAGACGCTAAGACAACCATAATTGTGCCATATGGCAAAAATGTGGAGAAGAGACAGACAGACAAACAGATATACCAAAACATAATTATACAGATAGACAGACAGACAGATAGACAGGTCGACAGATAAACATAAAGATAGACAGACATAATCAATTGACAGGCACACAAAAAGACAGACATCCAGAAAAAAAAAATATGCAGAACAGCCAGAGACAAAAACACAGAAAAAGCTGTTGAATAAAGGAAGCAGGAAAATATAAGTTTTTCCTCACATTATGCAGGACCAAGACTGACACATGATAACTGATGATTGTGATAACCCATGTTAAAGAAAGATCAGAGTAAAACAGCTATTGGCAATACGGAATGTAAAACACAAACGCCATCAAAATTATTTTTTCCTAACTCGTAATCAAGTCTCATATCTTGTCCCTAGGTGTGCCAATCTATGAAATTTTTAAACATTTAATACAATAATATCCTTTTTGCAGAAAATTGTGAATTCAACAAAAATTCATTACGATCTCGTGATGTCTTTATAAACTAATCTTTTTCGACGGTGCCTCAGGACGTCAGAACATATAGCAAGGTTTCAGAACTTTCCATCCGTCTAGTGATTAACTGTAGCAAAGTTCAGGAGATGGGGCAGGCGTATCATACCATTTTTTAGCTAAGGAGGCTGTAATTATCTGGAAAGAGTGTATATATCACGAGGCCTCTGATACCCACAAGTATTTTGCTTTAGGCTAAACCTACTAAGATTTCAATCATGATTATGGACAGTTGAACTTTAAGTAGATATAGTTTCTTGGTACAATTTAAATCTGACGTTCCCTCATACACAATATTCCAAACCAACTTATGATGTCGGAAATTTTAAATCCCCTCCCCCTGTTCCCCTCAATTCCCCATGTTAGCCAGTAAAACAACAAACTATATCGTGCCTCCCAGCACAGGTTAAGCTTTAGGGAGTTACACAGTCTAGGCCCAGGCACTCGTTGTGAGACATTAAAAAAAAACATTATCAATCTTAAAGCTCGAAATATAATGTAATTGATATAAAAGATTTTTTTTTTTCATAGTTCCCGTAAAAGTATCGCCACAATAACCAAATGTAACATTTACAAAGTTATGCCCCTTGACCCAAATGATATAACCAGTATATCAAAACAATTGGCATTTAGCCTAAAGAATTTCAACTACTGTGTTTTTAATGTGTTTTTTCTTTAAAGTGGATCGAACAATAAGATTAATTAAATTCAATAATTGCTGCCCGATATGCCATGTCAAGTCTTCATTCAGACTTTTATATCCTATTTCTAATAATATTGCATGTATTACTACAAGGCTATCATAAAGAGAGCATTTTGTAGCATACTCTAATTGTCTCCTGTTTGTAAATAAAGAAACCTTTTTTGTTTTGAATGAATTAAGAAAATTACATTTTTCATCTCCACAACTAGAAAAGGTGGCACTCAAGGCAACGCTTTAATAATTCAAAGCTTTTGTCTCAATATACAAAGGTGATTGCGCAAGAATGTGTGAGAAAAAATTTTTCTGCAAAGATAACAAGTTTGAACGGCTAGCAATGATTCTCAAAATGAACTCTGTCCCGTTGGGCATACTTAAAGATGTGAGATCTCATAACTCACCTGCAGGTATACCAGAAGACAATGGTGTATAATAATATTACAGATATTTTATTACCAACAAGCTAAACTTGTCAAGTATTAACACCTGGCAAGGATGGGTGTGGGACAGACTCAGTGCTAGAAAAAAATCTTCACAGCAAAGTGATTGTTTATGGTTTAAGCCTCCATCAGGCACAAACTAAGCAGATAAACCTCATTCAAGCAAGACAAGGCTAAACAGTTTAACTTACATGGGTAGGGTTAAATTAATATCTTGAAATATTTGACTTTTGAGACTCAGCCAAGTGCTATAACATGATAATGTATACTAAGCTGCTAGGCAAGTTTGGTCCAACAGTCAGGTCAACTGGAAAACTGTGCTAGATTCTATTCAAGAAAAACAGCATACAAATATAAACACTTTATGCCTTCGTCAGGTAAAAAATAACTGATAAGGGAAACTCTTTATTGCAAACCATTTTACAGTCAGCCTTGGGTTGCTTTATGCCCAGTATAAGTTTTTCAGACATGGTAAACCTTTAGGAGAAATATGTATCTATGCTGTGCTATAAATCCAGATCTTGCCAAAGAACCCGCAGCTTCCCTCAAACAGACTTGTAACTTACGGACTATGTTCACAAACGAATATCTAAACAAGTCTACAGAACAAGCCACCTTGTTCTCTCGCTTTGTTCAGTCATGTCTCAGCTCAGATGCTCCATTTTTTCAGATTGATAGATGGCGCTCGAAACGTGTGGTGAAAACATGATAGAATCAACCCAGCATCACCTGAGGTAAAAATTTTAAAAAATTCGATATTGTGATATAATTAGGTTCATTGACAGCTTGACAGCTCGTCCATTTTTGTCTATATGCATTAAAAAGTTCTTTGGTTTCCTACGCTGTGCTGAGGTCAAGAATTGTAGTTTCTGAATATGGTGGGAAAACTAGAAACAGCATATTCTTCAGAGATTGTTGTGTACAAAATTCTAGAGGTAAATGGACACAAGATTCAGTGGCACATTGCACTCATTTGTAAAACAAGGGAATTTTAATTGATAACAGATGCTTTTGAAAAAAAAAAAAGTCTAAATATATAAACGCTAGGGAGAAATTAAAGAGAGAGAGAGAGAGAGAGAGAGAGAGAGAGAGAGAGAGAGAGAGAGAGAGAGAGAGAGAGAGTACAAAGGACAGAGAGAGAGAGAGAGAGAGAGAGAGAGAGAGAGAGAGAGTACAAAGGACAGAGAGAGAGAGAGAGAGACAGAGAGAGAAGACAGGGGAGAGCAATAAGTATAAACTTACGAATGTCAGAGCTCATTTGAGATGTCATGGTCGCTTCTTCAGGCTCTGTCCAGGTTAGACTGCCTAAGTATTCTGCCATGGCCCAGGGGTAAACTGGAGTTTGTTCTGAGATATCTCTGCCCAAATTGTTTCTGGTGAAAAATACTTTAAAAGTGTCGTACATATTTAAAGGAAAGGCCCTATAGAAAGTAAAAACACTTTAATCCAAATACTGCTCTGTTTTTTTTTTTATAACTATGCATGTTAAATTTATGATTATTTCCTAATTCAAATGGTTAAATTTGCACTGCCATTACCGCTATTTTCTTCAGTTGCCCGGAAATCATGTTCCAATACCATATAAGTGGTCATTGAATATATGGCTTTCTGGATAACCTTTTTCTTTCCTTTGATTTCTATTACACAGAGACTTACTGGTCTAACTGTTTCTACTAAAATAAATCTCTCTCTGGAGAAGCCTACTTGTAAATTCCTTATCACCATCTTTGTTGATATGTAATTATTCTCACTGGTGATCCAAGGCTTTTATTCAGCTCCCCTCATTGGTGCCCAGAAAAGGATCAGGGTCAAGGTCAAGATAAGCAAACCAGGAGAGAGTGACAGAATAGGGGTAAAAAAAAGAAACTAATCGGAAAGCTGTCAAAAGGCTAGTCACTATAAATGATACGCCATAAAATTTGCTCTAATTCTATGAAGAAAATGACCTCATTTTGCTACAGAGAATACCTATTTCTACAGCAAAATTTGCCAATTTTTACATTCTTAAAAGCCATTTTAATTCCAGCATATAAATTTCATACTGTTGTTTTTAAAAGAACACTGCAACTTCAAATATCATCTTTTCAAAATGTTTGATGTAGTAGAAACTTAGCCCTCCAAACCTAATGCAAATGAAACTTACTTGGACGTTAAGCAATTCCAACTGTCCTTAGGACCCTTGAGCTAATCGTCCTAGAACTTGATCTCCAGGCGTGTATTGTGTGGTTAAGAACTGTCTCAAAGTCATTTGGATCCGTTCATGTCAAGTTTCTGTTCAGGGGTAGACACATTCAGCTTAATAATGAAGGAGGATAGAGAGATAGAGGGACAAAGAAAAACAGAGAGGTGGGATGAGGTAAGGCCACTGCTAGCATTGACTTTCCACTGTCAGAGCATATTTCATACCTGATTGAGATGTGGCTACTCTCTCAGGTTATCTCCTTTTCGCTGCTGAAGTCCTCCGTGATGATCCAGAAAACCTACTGGAGATTCTCAAGTTGGCTCTTGGTTATAGTAATAGAAAATAGAAAGTTATAAATAAGATGGAAAATAAATTTTAAAAAAAGGTGAATTCACTGATTTGCTCCTAAACTTGCTAAAAAGTTGAAACATTTTAATTAAAAACCAGGTAAAGTTTACAAAAAAAATCATGTTTAATTTGAGATTTAAATAATGGCTGGCCTTGGGATTGGAGTGGCTGTATATACTCTGCTTACATTAGTATCAGCTTCTAAACTTAAAAAAAAACAACAACAAAAATTGAGTTTGCAGCAAAATTGTTAAAACCAATGATACCATAAAATCAATGTTGAAAAATCAATTCAGTTTTGATCTAAATGCATGCCTATATGACTAAACTTTTTTCTGAGGTCTCTGTGAAAGTTGCATTATAATGATCCAATAGAATAACACCCCCCTCCCTCTCTCTCTCTCTCTCTCTCTCTCTCTCTCTCTCACACACACACACACACACATCAAAACTGCTTATACAATTCTTCTCTTTATTGTTGTAGTTGATGAAGAGGATGTCAAGAATTCTTTGTTTTTCTTTGTTGCCATGAAGAGCATCAGCGGCAACATCAAGGTGACAAGTCCAGGGGAGGGGAGGACAGGAGGAGCTGGAGAGGCGTGAAAATAACATTCAATCATCACTAACTCGGTACAAGACGGGTCTTGCTATGCTAACATTTTCTCTGAGTGTAGAAAGCATAATGTCTACAAATAATTATCCCGAAATGAAGTATTTCAAATATTTTTTAGCGCATTTCAAACTGGTATTTATATTTCACATAGCTGTCGTGCAGTGAATATTGAAATTCGTCATTCAGTGAAATTTTTAAAAAATATCTAATGCAGCCATAAACTTATTTATCTATCCATACACAAGCAAACCTTAAAGCACCTTTAAGCATTTCTGTAATCTATGTTCACACACAAGTTTCTAAACAAGTCTCTATTACCAGCCAACTTGTTCTCCCGCTTGGTTCAGCCATATCTCAGCTCAGATGTTCCATTTTACAGACTGATAGATGGCGCTCGGAGCGTGTTGTGAAAACATGATAGAATCAGCCCAGCATCATCTGACGTGAATATATAAAAAAAAAAAATTCCAAATTTTAATATTCTTATTAGGTTCATTGACAGCTTGACAGGTCGTCTATTTTTGACTACAGCCATTAAAAAGTTCTTGCGTCTACTAGTGTTGTGCTGATGTCAAGAATTTCGTTCCTGAATATGATGGAAAAACTAGAAACAGATTTTTATTCATCAGAGATTATTCTGTCTGAATTCCAAAGGTAAATTGATACAAAATTTGGTGAAGAGCAAGTCTATCTCACCCCTGTATGTCACTATATAAAAAAACAGCCCCCAAAAATAAACTTGACTAATTTTACAAGTGTTTAAAATGTATCACTCCCGACCACCCCTACCCCTCCCCCCTAAAAAAAAAGAAAAAAAGAATTTATATATATATATATATATATACAGAGAGAGAGAGAGAGAGAGAGAGAGAGAGAGAGAGAGAGAGAGAGAGAGAGAGAGAGAGAGAGAGAGAGAGAGAGAGAGAGAGAGAGAGAGAGAGAGTCGATAATCCGACCCAGGAAATATGCATTTTAATTAAATCCCATTAGTAAAGTTGACTGAGGGAAAATGTCAAAGCAAAGCGAGAGAACGGACAGAGAGAAAAAGAGAGAGAGAGAGAGAGAGAGAGAGAGAGAGAGAGAGAGAGAGAGAGAGAGAGAGAGAGAGAGAGAGAGAGACGATAATCCGACCCAGGAAATATGCATTTTAATTAAATCCAATTAATAAAGTTGACTGAGGGAAAATGTCAAAGCAAAGCGAGAAAACGGACAGAGAGAAAGAGAGAGAGAGAGAGAGAGAGAGAGAGAGAGAGAGAGAGAGAGAGAGAGAGAGAGAGAGAGAGAGAGAGAGAGAGAGAGAGAGAGAGAGAGAGAGAGAGAGAGAGAGAGAGAGAGAGAGAGAGAGAGAGAGAGAGAGAGAGAGAGAGAGAGAGAAAGAGAGAGAGAGAGAGAGAGAGAGAGAGAGAGAGAGAGAGAGAGAGAGAGAGAGAGAGAGAGAGAGAGAGAGAGAGAGAGAGAGAAAGAGTCGATAATCCGACCCAGGAAATATGCATTTTAATTAAATCCCATTTGTAAAGTTGACTGAGAGAAAACGTCAAAGCAAAGTGGGAGAACGGACAGATGTAGATTGGCTAAGATGTGGGCTCGGACAACACTCAACCCGGACAGATCTATAGAGTTTTTGAACAAAAGTAGGTAGATCTAGATGCAACTTTTGATATTCCTACTTTACGTTTGTAATTCTAGAGGTCCTGATTTAATTTTATTTTGTCTTATTTCGTCTCCTGTTTTTACTTAATACTAATATTCAAGACAATGCAAGAGCTGCGAGAAAAATGAGTTTCTACTATTAATAGTTCGAAGCATAATGCTGTCAGTGAATGGTGCTCTTTAGTTATGAGCGTCAGGTAAAACTGCTACGACGAATCCCTCAACCGCACAAAATCTACGTCGCATATAAAGTGCCTAAAATCTTGGGAGCAGAATTTTTCTCTATTTCTCATTATATTTATTTGTTCATTTATTTATTTGATCTTTCATAAGTTAAGGGATCTTATATGAGCGGCAATAACAACCACCATTATAACGGTAATATTGACTTTTTGGCTTTATGTTTTCTGGAATTTTATATGATCAGTTCCAATTACTAGATGAACGAATCAAAAGGATTTCCCCGTTCAAATTACGCCATTTTGTGCTAGAGTATAAGTTGTTTTGTTTGGAGAGTGCGCCACAAGCATATTAAAGCTCTCTCGAGTTAACAGACATAAAACATGGCGGCCATTTGGAGGAGATTGGAAGACATGAATTTTGTATGAGGAACTAAGTGGTCCTTCCAGCAGCCTCCCAGTCTCTTCCACCAGCTCTGTCAGAGGCTCGCTGAAGGGATCAATACTGACTAGTTACAGTCATAAACAAACCTGTGTCAGTCGGGGTACGAGTTGACTTCTAAAGCGTCTATCTGTGAATTAATAACCGGATTAAATGGTTTACCATCTCCTCTCTCTCTGTCTCTGTCGGCAGCCGGCGCCAATTAATATTTAAGAGGGCTTTTCTTCAACCTCTGCGTTGTGCTTTTGTTGAAGATGATGTTAACCGTTGTTACTGATAATGAGGATGAAAATATGATTTACCAAGTGTTTTTTTTTCTCTTAAATATTGCGGTCAATATGTTCTTTTGATATTCAGAAAATTTGTATCCTGGATCGGAGTTTACCTGGAAATTAAACTTTCATATCCGGTCGAGTGCATCATAAGTTAGCGTCTGAAGAGAGCAATAGATAAAGGAGGTGAGTCTCATAAAAAAAAAAATTCCGGAACAAATTGCACTTAAAGTTCTTTCCAAGGATCACCACTGTGTCACACAGTGGGATTCCTGTGATTATTTTTGCCCGTTCTTTTTTTCGTGCTCAATGAATTCGGATATACTCCTACAATGAAAGAAGTCGGTTAACATAATTATTTTAGCGACTGAATCTTGCAATATGCCTACTGCCTCTCTCCTCGGACACCCCCCCCCCCCACCCCTCCTTTATATTCTTACAATAACACGAGGTTACCCTCGACTCTTTGCTCTGATTGTTAAAACAAGGTAACATAATAGAGTCAAAACTTTGACTCTCCTCGGCTTCCTCTCTTACTGCCTAGACTCAAGTCGTTTCTCAATCTATTTAAGGCTGTACAAAAGATCGACACCGACAAAGATTGTAGAACAAAACATGAGATTTTGTATGAGACTGATGTTTTGGAGGGAAGCATTATGTTATGTTTAACTCAGTCGCTGAGGTCGGCTCCTTCCAGGCACCTGACAACACAAAAACGGGCACCCGAGGATTAAATTTGGTCGATGAGATCAGTGAGGTGATCGAGAGGTGTTCTTGGTGAGGTCTCACCTGAACCCGCACACAGGTGGGGGATGGGGGGGGGGGGGGGGTTGTTATATTTCTGGTCTTAACTGAGAGCCATGGGGTCGAGGATCATATAGATACAAGGGGTGGGGATAGGGAGAGAGACAGAGAGACAAACAGAGAGAGAGAGAGAGAGAGATAGACAGACAGACAGACAGACAGACAGAGGCTGAGACAGAGAGACAAACAGACAAAAGCTGAGACACAGACAGAGAGAGAGAGAGAGAGAGAGAGAGAGAGAGAGAGAGA
>JAWDGP010001217.1:115000-160000 GCA_033675545.1 Elysia crispata | reverse complement strand
TCTACGTTTTTGCATGTCTTCTTCCTTATTTTCTTTATACGTCTTCTTCTTTCTGCTCGTCAGACTTTTTACCTTCACGTATTTCTCTCTTCATTTCTCTGACTGACTTCGAATCTTAGAAAAAAAAAAGAAATTAGTATCATTCCCATTTGAACCCCTCAACTCTGCTACCATTTCTTAATGGCATAGTGCGAGTTACAAAATGTATTTAACTCTTATACAATAAAAAAAAAACCCTCTACATACACGGAAGAATTTTGAAACATCGCATTCCTATCTTTATGTAACGATGGAAGTAGAAATAAGACTCTTTATGACAAGTTAAGAACGATATCCGAGGCAGATCTATTGAGTTCTAACTGATACTTTGCCTACAGTAAGTGAAGAACCGCAGTTACGCCATTAAACTGTTTGTCTTACTTCTTCATCCTCACGGTTAGACCGAGATTCAAGACTGTCTAGGTCTTGCCACGATCGGTTCACTGACTTATTGATCACACCTTGGGTCGTAGACATCTGGAGAGGTGGGCTCAGGGACGGAGGGGTTTAGGCGGGAGAAGGGTAGAGGAAATAAGGAGGGGGGGAGGGAGAGATAGGCAGAGAGAGAGAGAGAGAGAAGAGAGAGACAGACAGAGAGAGAGAGAGAGGGGGAGGGAGAGAGAGACAGAGAGAGAGAGAGAGAGAGAGAGAGAGAGAGAGAGAGAGAGAGAGAGAGAGAGAGAGAGAGAGAGAGAGAGAGAGAGGGAGAGAGAGAGAGAAGGAAATTCAATCTGTGACGATGGACAATTGATCCACAATCTTTTTTTTTTTAATATCAATTGCTACTATTTGTATTGAAACCTCACTTTACGCTCAGTCAAGGCTGTACCTTCCAGAGACGGAGCGCGAAAGTCTATTTTTAGAATATTTTCTTCTTGGCTCAAAACTGTATATCATCAAATCCAGTTGACCCAGTCTCACCCTCATATCTAGAGAGATTTTAGGTCTTAGATTCAAACCATGATAAATCCGGTAGAAGGAGGTAAGGAATGTTCTGATAAACATCCTCTTATATCATGTTTGGAGTTAATTCCATATTATTTGATCCATCTGAGAAAACAATTCTCTAACGCAACTCACGTTTAGCTCAATAAAAGAAGAAAAACAACAACAAACAAACAGAGGCCGGTAACAGTAAAATCATTGGAAAAATGAAACGTTTTGAAAACTTCCAACTTAATGATGGTCTGTCTTGACCATGCCCAGTCGTAGTTGGACATTTCCCCTTCTTTTATCCGAACTCCAATAAAACTTATCTGATGCGTTATGTAACTCCAAGACAGACATTTTAGCCAGAGCCTCAGATTCTATCAAGTTTTATCAGACTCTTCTCCATTCGTTTTTGGAGATACCAAGACAGACAATCTAACCAGAGACACAGACTGTATCAAATTTTTATCTGATTTTCTCCATTCGTCCTGGAGAAACTAAAGCAATCTAATCATTAGACACAGACTATCAAGATTTATCAGACTCTCAACCATGGGTCCTGTAAACTCCAAGACAGACAATCTAACCAGAGACACAGACTCTATCAAGTTTTTATCTGATTTTCTCCATTCGTCCTGGAGAAACTAAAACAATCTAATCATTAGATACAGACTATCAAGATTTATCAGACTCTCAACCATGGGTCCTGTAAACTCCAAGACAGACAATCTAACCACAGATGCAGATTCTGTCAAGTGTTCATCAGACTCTTTTCTATTCGTCCTGGAGACACCGACAGATATTCGAACGAGAGATGCAGACTATCAAATTTACCAGACTCTCTAGTTTTTAGTAGTCCAAAACTAGTCTCAGATATTTGTAAATCTTGAATGAAGGTTCCATATATCTATTGAGACCAAGTTGGCGGTAGAAGCAATGCATGAAAACTCACACTGGTCGGGTTTGAATCTCATGCAGCACCAGAGGGTAACACACTGCATGCAGTTGATTGGAGCTTCACTCAAGTGGTTTTCACATGGGCTCTATTCTATATTTGCCCCATACACTTAATCCAATACAAGATCTTTCGTCTTTATGGTTATTAATTGATTTTAATTCGAAAACGATGCAGTCAACTGCATCTCTTACCGCTGAAATGACAAAGCTAATCACTAGGACGCTACAATAATTAGATGAGTCAAACATAACAGGGCAGGGTCCAATATTTGTTTTCCTATGGCGAGATTACTGACACGTCAGAGATCACCTAATTACTGTGTTTTCTTTTCTTGACGATCCTTTAATAATACAAAATGAAACTGTGATGAGATAAATGTTTACCCATCATCACAGCTTTCTCTCATTTATGTTGAATTTCATGCTCAACATAGCCGAGAGAAGAAGGAAGAAGAACATTTAGAAACTCCCCAATATTTGTATATTTCTTCAATGAAACTTTCTCACTATGTATCTTTCTTTCTGTCTGACGTCTGTCTGTCTATCTGTATCTGTTTATCACCTACGTTCTCTGTGTCTCTCACTCTTTCTCTTCATGTGTTGACTAAACTATTTTTTCCTCCTAGTTTCTACTGACTCAGCTTCACTTCTATCTTAGAAACCAGAAGAAACCAATCGCCATGTCCCTACATGTTTGTATGCGAGATGTGTTGCAACCAGTACAGTCTTATATTCTGGAAATTTTACCAAAGTTCTTTATTAAAAAAAAAAAATAAAAAAAACGAGAGAGAATCCGTTACTCGTGCAACCATGTCACGATCTGTGTCTCAAATCAATGCCCGAACATTAACTCTCACCAGAAACTAAGTTTAACACTTCTGCATTAGCTCGCACTGGTATTCAACAAGCCAAATTAGGGAAAAAACACCTCATTTTACTCCCCTGCCTTAACACACCCACACACAAAGAACTACGATTCTATTATCTAAGTACATCAGATATCCTTCCTGTCTGCCTTCTTCCACTCCCCCCCCCCCCCCAACTCTCTCTCTCTCTCTCCTTCTCTCCCCACTCCCCCACTTCCATCCACTTCCACAACACTCTATTATCTTTAACCTTTTTTTTCTATCTATAAAAAGTGCAAAGATGGGCATGTTTAGTGAATTTTATGTATTGCCGTAGCTCATTAATGGTTATTATAGTTCCTTCAATAGTTTATCTTTTTTCCCCTTTCGAAGTTGATTATACACACGTGCATCTAGATCTAGTGTGAAGCAGTTTCTTATAGAATGTAGATTTAGAGATACCGCTACGATGGCTGCGCCAGAAATCTGATCGTTCTTTAAGAGATAAAGACCCAAGGCGTCAGTTGCTTTGATTTCAAACTAGCCTGTCAGCTCGACAAGGTGGTAATACCAACCTCATCAGGGCAGGTTTGCGGGCTGGATCGTACAAGTTTCTGGGATATCAGCACTAGAGTAAAATGTCCAGTCCTGTTTATTTTTAATTGCATGTTTGAATTACGGCAATATTTGTGCTGGTTTTTTTTTCTTTTTGTATATACTTTTTATTTTATGTCTAACTCGATTTGGATTTCTGTTTTCAAAGCCGTCAAATGAAAACACGTAGCGGTTCTCAGGGTGAGAGCATACTCTAACATCGCTTAAATCAGGCACGTCCAAAATCCGTCCCCCGGGTGCCAAATGTGGCCCATGTTCAAATTTACACGGGGCCGCAGTCTGTGCCATAGAATCAATAATAATTAAACGAGAATGGTTCAAAGAATGTCAGGCTGATCGGTCTAACCGTTGATGACATGTTGATCTCAGGCCTGACCAAGATACCGCAGTGTGTCGCATCGTGCATGGTGGGACAAGATCCAATATAACTGGGGTTCGAACCCGTGGCGACTCGACTCTTGGCGACTGATGGCACGTGGTATTACACTCAGCCACCGGGCCTTTTCTCTATAGAACATTGTTGAGGTAAAGAAATTAACAGGAGAGAAGGGGAAGCAGAAGATAAAGGGGGAAAAAAAAACAAAAATAGCAACAACAGCAACAAAAAATAATTATTAATTCCAAGAAGACGAAGAGAGGCAAAAAAAAAAAAAAAGTATTCACAACAGCAGCATCAAAAATAAAGAATACGATTTTTTTTTTATAGGAGAGGGTATACAGAACAACAAGAAAGAGGATGATTAATTTATATGGAAGTATGCAGAGACTGAAAATAACAAATATTGACAACAGCAACAACAACAACAACAACAACAACAACAACAACAGTGCAACCGCAACAGAAAAAACAAATTAAAGACAAATAGTTCTATTTTTTATAGGAGAAGGTACGCAGAAGATGGTTCGAAAAAAAAGGATTCATAAGAATAATAACAAAAAACAGCCGCAGCAATGCAATAGCAACAATTATAGCAAAAAAAAAAAAAAAAGAAAAGAAAAGAAAAAAAGAACCAACCAAAGCTGCGGTATCTCTACATCTAGATTCTACAAGAAAAGATGTAAGAATGGGTCTAGGAGAAGAAGCACTAGAGAACCATCATCTCTTAGAGCTTTGACCCCCACGGCCATAATTAAAGTCAAGCAAACAAACGAATTCAATCAGTGTTCTACCGGAGTCTCTAAAAAATACAGGTTGAAATATCAATGGAACCCTAGCCTAGTCGGCGCCTGATTGGAGCTGTGTTTCTACGGAACCCCAGCCTAGATCGACGGCTGATTGGGGCTGTGTTTCTACGGGACCCTAGCCTAGATCGACGACTGATTGGAGCTGTGTTTCTACGGGACCCTAGCCTAGATCGACGACTGATTGGAGCTGTGTTTCTACGGGACCCTAGCCTAGATCGACGACTGATTTGGGGCTGTGTTTCTACGGGACCCTAGCCTAGATCGACGGCTGATTGGAGCTGTGTTTCTACGGGACCCTAGCCTAGATCGACGACTGATTGGGGCAGCGTTCAACTAGAAGATGTGCAATTATCTGAATAATAATGTTCTGTAACTCGAATCGACCTGTGTAAACCCGCGGGAAAGCCCAATCACACTAATGATCTTACATGGTACACTGAACCTCGAGGACCGAGCAACAGGGCGATTCGTTAGCAAGAAACTTGGCTCCGTGGAAACAAAATAGTCTTACAAAATAATCAAAACAGAGGGATGACATCAATGAAAAATTGGCCCCCAGGACAGATTATCAAGATCTTCAGATGTTTTAGCTGAGAAGATGAGCGAAAAAGAGAAAGAAAGAGAGAAGGATGAGACAGAGAGAGAGAGAGAGAGAGAGAGAGAGAGAGAGAGAGAGAGAGAGAGAGAGAGAGAGAGAGAGAGAGAGAGAGAGAGAGAAAGGGTGGGGTGGGTGGGAGGGAGAGAGATCTATATGATTCATTAAGTTTCATCTACATAGTCTACACCAGGGGGCGTATTTTCCCCCTTAATTTTCTCTTAATTTTTCCCTGTTAAATACTTTACAGATAGATGTTTCCCTAATAGGGTTATAAATAAATGTCGATATTACGACGTATTAATTACCCAGTGTCTAGCTTGACCTGAGGGCGTGGGTAGGAGATGGAGGCCTGATGGCTATTAATGTTCCTCAAGACACTAATTACCTTATCCCTGTTTGTGGAGAGGCTAAAGAGGGGCGGGGAGATGTACTCCGACTCGTTGGCTAACTCTCGCGTCTTCACGTCCGCGATGCGAGACAATGTTGAGGAAGATTCTGATTGGCCGAGAGAACCAATTCCGGAAGTTATCAGCCTAAGAGGTCAGGTGATGCAGCTATTGTTGTTGAGGCCTGCGGGGTTTTGTTTTCTAAATCTCTTATCTGGGTCATAACTTTAGGGCTAGGTCGATATTGGGTTTCAATTAGATTCTCCCGCTCCGGCTTGACGGGAGCTGAACACATGGCGATATCATTATCTTGTGGGGCTGATGATGGAATTTTGGATTTCACAGTTCTTTCATTTCTTTAACCTCAGCAGTGGCTTGCCTTTCACTGGCGTATCAGGCTGCTTAGCACATCTATAATTTTTTTTTCTTTGAATTTAATGTCAACTACAAGATGGCTTACTACAGCCTTTAGACTTTCTTCAACTGATGCGAATGTATGGTCATGTATTTAAATATATCATAGCATATTTCCTATTCTGCCTGACAACATTAAAAGACAGAAGAATTTAACTTTTTTCAAGTTCACAACCAATAATTGTGAGGTATTCCAGCCAGCACGAGATTTAAAAACTTGAAATAAAACCCCAGCCTTTAATCAGAAGTAGGCTGTGATCGAAGCTGGTATTGATCTGAGACGTGAAGTGTGAAGTCCTGAATAGAGCCCAATTCTCGAATCTTCCCCGTGATCGTAGCCGCAGTGCTGAATGGCTGGGATCTACACCCGGGAGGATCAGAAAGATACAGCCCCATCCCCCCACCCCCCCTTGCCGATCCTGGCACTTGTGACTCCCCCCCCCTCCCCCCTGTTGAAGAGTCGACACACTTGAGATCGTTGTTTGAAGCTCTTTACCTGAATGTGCCGAGATCAATAATCTGTGAGACTCCCTTGAAAGAAATCAGCTATGAGAGAGATAGAAAGAGAGAGAGATAGAGAGAAAGAAAGAGAGAGAGAAAGAGAGAGATAGAGAAAGAGATAGAGAGAGAAAGAGAGAAAGAGAGAGAGAGAGAGAGAGAGAGAGAGAGAGAGAGAGAGAGAGAGAGAGAGAGAGAGAGAGAGAGAGAGAGAGAGAGAGAGAGAGAGAGAGAGAGAGAGAGAGAATCCAGTTAAGATCTTAAGAATGTTTTTTTTTTGTTATCAAGTTAAACCATATCAAAGTGGTTTTCAAATCAACTCTGTTTTTTTGGGCCACGCTTTCATTTATTCCATGCTCCATGTTCGACTTGCTTTTTCAATAAATAATTTCATTAACTTGCAATACTGTTATGGAAAATCTGGTGTTTGATTGTACGGTTTAGCAGTTCCTTTAGAACTGTCTCCGTATTACAATTGCTTCATAATATTGTGGCCTGTCTTATTCTATCTGACCGTGTTTCTCTATATAACTCTGGTGTGTAACTGGTGTATTTAATTCTCTGTCTCATCTTCTTTTTGTGTCTTTGTCTCCTTCTCTATCATTCTATGTCTGTCTGACTTTCTGTCTCTGTCTGTCTCTCTCTATGACTCTGTCTGAGTGTGTGTGTGTGTCTGTCTCTGTCTGTCTGTCTGTCTGTCTATCTGTCTGTCTGTCTATCTGTCTATCTGTCTGTCTGTCTGTCTCTGTCTGTCTCTGTCTGTCTGTCTGTCTGTCTGTCTGTCTGTCTGTCTGTCTGTCTGTCTGTCTGTCTGTCTGTCTGTCTGTCTCTGTCTGTCTGTCTGTCTGTCTGTCTGTCTGTCTCTCTCTCTGTCTCTGTCTGTCTGTCTGTCTGTCTGTCTGTCTGTCTGTCTGTCTGTCTGTCTGTCTGTCTCTCTCTCTCTCTCTCTCTCTCTCTCTCTCTCTCTCTCTCTCTCTTTATCTCCTCAATTTTGCCTCATCTAAGCTAATAATACATCAATATTCTACCAGTTGTTACACGACCGACTGTAACGCTACTTCGAAACATTAAATTTTGTCTCATTAAGTTCAGAGTAAACAGATTGGAAGAGTCAATAGGATGCCAAGAGCGAGAACTCTCTAAACCCAGTGTTTTGAAGTTTACTGAGCAAGCGTAATGGACTTGCAGATCAATGGACGCTGAGCTGTTCACATTCTGGTAGAATTTCCAGTTGGTAGACACGACCAGACAAATTGGAGAAGGCCAGCTGAAGTTGAACTTTAAACATTTGATAAACTTTTTTAGTAGTCACTTATTTAAAAAAAATATAATTCTTAATGATCCATGAGAGATTTTTTTTTCCTTAACTCAAGACCTATGTTACCATAAAGAGTGTAAAAAAAAAAACCCTTAACTTAAAGCCACACTTAATTGAAAAGAAAAAAGGTAACCACCTCTTATGTTTCTGTAAATGGTTAATAGCGCCGGCAGGGACAAGAAAACCTGGAGAGGTTTAACTAATAATATATGATTACACCCAGTGACCCACGTCAAGGCAATAGCGTCTGTTGGTTGATTTATGCTTTCTTTCCCGTGAGCAACCGAGGCTCGTATTAATTTGATACTGTCAGGAATACATTTTTAGAGACTCTGCGACCGCTGCATGCTATGTCTCACTAGAGTAAACTGTTGCCAGGTGCTACCAAAATATTAGAATATGACAAGGTTGATGCAGACAAGATGTTATTGGTTTTATACAAAACATCATAAAATTATGTATCTGAAACATGTACTGTCATGGATACACTTTTAGAGACTTGGCAAGCGCTGGTATGTTTGACCTGTGTAAACTGTTGCCATGTGCTACCAAAATATTAGAATAATACGAGGTTGATGCAGACAATATGTTATTGGTTTTATGTACAACATCATAAAATTATGTATCTGAAACATGTACTGTCATGGATACAGTTTTAGAGACTTGGCAAGCGTTGCAATGTCTGACTTGTGTAATCTGTTGCCATGTGCTACCAAAATATTAGAATAATACGAGATTGATGCAGACAATATGTTATTGGTTTTATGTACAACATCATAAAATTATGTATCTGAAACATGTACTGTCATGGATACAGTTTTAGAGACTTGGCAAGCGTTGCAATGTCTGACTTGTGTAATCTGTTGCCATGTGCTACCAAAATATTAGAATAATACAAGGATGATGCAGACAAGATGTTATTGGTTTTATACAAAACATCATAAAATTATGTATCTGAAACATGTACTGTCATGGATACAGTTTTAGAGACTTGGCAAGCGCTGGTATGTTTGACTTGTGTAAACTGTTGCTATGTGTACCAAAATATTAGAATAATACAAGGTTGATGTAGACAAGATGCTGTTGGTTTAAGAAATAACATCATATGTATCTGATACCATCAGGAATACGTTTCTAGAGACTTGGCGAGCGCTGCTAGTTCTAACCTGTGTAAACTGTTGCCAGGTGCTACCAAAAAATTAATTTTAGAATAAAACAAGATGAATGCAAACACACTGTTTTTGATTTTCGGTCAAATTGTCAACACCTATCTCCGAATTATGGACATAATTGTCTTTTCGGTGAAAACGACATACAATTTTAGAAGAAAATAAAACGGAGGAGAATTGTCAGGGAGTAAAGTTTCAAATAATTTCCTTTTTTTTTTTTGTTCAAAAGCGGGTTTTGGGTTTTTTTTATCCGAAGATTCACGTGGGAAAATTCAAGATAGGGCTACATCTCGCCCTAGAATTGTTACCAGGGCTGCTATCTAGTAGAGTGGCCTGATATAGTGCTGACTATTTCAGTCATTCCGCCTATCATAGTGGTATTAGCAATTTCAGTGTGCGATTCCAGTCTGAGTAGCATAACTTAATCTGAAGACTGCAACATGGCCGCAGAGTTGCTCATACAATGCCCGCGACCATTTGGGTATTGGGCATTGAGCGAATGCGATCTCTTTCTCGCAGTAACATCGTAAGGTGTGTGTGTGTGTGGAGGAAGAGAAAGGTGTGTGTGTGTGGAGGCAGAGAAAGGTGTGTTTGTGTGTGGAGGCAGAGAAAGGTGTGTTTGTGTGTGGAGGCAGAGAAAGGTGTGTTTGTGTGTGGAGGCAGAGAAAGGTGTGTGTGTGTGTGTGTGTGAAGGGAGAGATATGTGTGTGTGTGTGTGTGGAGGCAGAGAAAGGTGTGTGTGTGTGTGGAGGCAGAGAAAGGTGTGTTTGTGTGTGGAAGCAGAGAAAGGTGTGTGTGTGTGTGGAGGCAGAGAAAGGTGTGTTTGTGTGTGGAGGCAGAGAAAGGTGTGTTTGTGTGTGGAGGCAGAGAAAGGTGTGTGTGTTTGTGTGGAGGCAGAGAAAGGTGTGTGTGTGGAGGCAGAGAAAGGTGTGTGTGTGTGTGTGGAGGCAGAGAAAGGTGTGTGTGTGTGTGGAGGCAGAGAAAGGTGTGTGTGTTTGGAGGCAGAGAAAGGTGTGTTTGTGTGTGGAGGCAGAGAAAGGTGTGTGTGTGTGGAGGCAGAGAAAGGTGTGTGTGTGTGTGTGGAGGCAGAGAAAGGTGTGTGTGTGTGTGGAGGCAGAGAAAGGTGTGTGTGTGTGGAGGCAGAGAAAGGTGTGTTTGTGTGTGGAGGCAGAGAAAGGTGTGTGTGTGTGTGTGAAGGCAGAGAAAGGTGTGTGTGTGTGTGTGTGTGGAGGCAGAGAAAGGTGTGTGTGTGTGGAGGCAGAGAAAGGTGTGTGTGTGTGTGGAGGCAGAGAAAGGTGTGTGTGTGTGTGTGGAAGCAGAGAAAGGTGTGTTTGTGTGTGTGGAGGCAGAGAAAGGTGTTATTGTGTGTGTGTATGCGGTTGGGTGGGATGTGTTGCTTCAATTGGATATTGCAGACATGCAATCAGTATAAAATACCGAGAGAGTCAGGGGCATAGAGAGAGTGAGATAGAAGAAGAGACAGTGATAGAGGAAGAAAGAAAGAGAGAGAGAGAGAGAGAGAGAGAGAGAGAGCTAGAGAGAGAGAGAGAGAGAGAAAGAGAGAGAGAGAGAGAGAGAGAGAGAGAGAGAGAGAGAGAGAGAGAGAGAGAGAGAGAGAGAGAGAGAGAGAGAGAGAGAGAGAGAGAGAGAGAGAGAGAGAGAGAGAGAGAGAGAGAGAGAGAGAAATCTCCTTGATGTGAGGAATATAGAACATCACTTCTATATCTCCACCATTCTCTCCGGGTATATAAAGGCGGAGTGACAGATCGAAGCGATCTAAGTGCAAACATTTCTGCCTCTCCTCTCTAGCTCTGAAAGAGACTTTTATGGCTTTATTATCCTGCTGGAACTAAACATAATCACCGTTAATCTCAGTGACCTGCAATCTATGATATTACAATAATCGGAACATTTCAAGCACAACTATTTCGACACGCAAAGAAGAAAAAACAAAGACAGTTTGGCCACGCCTGAGTCGCTCTCCACACCGATTTGCCGTAATAACCGACACAAGCTGTAAATTGCCTCAAGCGAACGTCCCCCCTCTGAGAATTGTTTCCTTCCATTATGTTGTGTTTTGTTGATTTTAAGTGCCCAAATCTGTGAGCCGCCATTGTTTATGTGCAGTGTTGTTTGTATCCGAGCTTCCTGCGCATGGCGTTAGCTCCGCAACCATGACAACTGATTGTTTACATCCGGCCGGTGTTTATGGCCCTTTTATTTTTAGTATGATTAATTACCGGAGCGTAAAAAAAAAGAATTGCACTAATTTACCGTCCGTTCTTTTTTATACACTTCAACACAGAGCTCTTCTCAGCTCAGGGTTCAAACTTTTCAAAGGATGATACTCTAGCAACAGAGAGTTGTACCGGTCTATAATAATGATTGAGTTTGGATTGATTGATTGATTAATTGATTGATTGAAGAGATTTAGCACAAGATCAGTCCACCATGAATCTGTGATCTAAGGACCTCCGTCTATAAGTGGCTTTAAAAGTTTTTTGATAAAAAAATGATTTTGGGGTTTTTGAAAATTAAGACCACCATTCGCCGTGAAATCGTTCTATTGTGAAATTTGTTGCACTAATAGGTTTTATCACATATCATGTATAAAGATTGTCTAGTAACTTAGAGGAGTGTCCCATGTTGATGTGAGGGCAGGCGTTCTATCCCTGGACCAGCAGGAGAATGGTCGCCTAACCTAAGGGTCTGTTCAAGTTGTGGGCCGTGTAGAAGAAGAAAAGAGAATGATTGCGAGACAGCTCGATTCGTTGTAGATTTATTGGATTAGAGAAGAGGATGGGGGGCGAGAGAAAGAGAAAGGGAGATAGAGGAAAAAAAAGAGAGAGAGATAGATAGATAGATAGATAGATAGAGAGAGAGAGAGAGAGAGACAGAGAGAGAGAGGGAGGTAAAGAGAGATAGAGAGGGAGATAGAGATTGAGAGAAAGAGAGACAGAGAGATATAACGAGGGAGAGAAGTAAAGAGAGATGGAAATAGAGATATAAGAGAGAGAAATAGAGATCGATAGATAGACAGAGAGATATAGTTTGAAAGGTAATTGAAACAAATGATAAGAGTACTCACCTGTGGGAGCTTTTCATAGTTGTAAACGATCTTAGCTTGAAGTCTCTGCATGCTGCACTCGTGTTTCACGCCGAGGACAATGGTGCCGTTTTCCCTCCACTCTCTTCAGGCATGGCAGAAAGATTTAGAGAGAGACAGACAAAGATAGAGAGAGGAAGAGACTTAGAGACAGAGAGAGCCGGGGTCGAGTGTCTTGATTGATCAAAATAGCTGGGAATGATGATTAATCGTCAAACAAACAGACTAGAACGTTTTCATGTCTTTGAAAAGGCCGAAACCAGAGAGGAAATAGAAACATAATCCTCACACTGCTGGAACTAAAGACAACGGCAGGCTCTACGAATCTCTGATTGTAACAAGGTCTTCATATTTTACAATAACCATTCACCTATCTACTCAAGGCTTTTTGTTTATACTTCTGTATTTGCCCAGCAATGATAATGATACAAAGATGAATGTCTCAAACAGCCCTGGTCGTAGCTCCGCTGTCTCTGACAGTTTGGGTCAATGTGGTGGTACTTTGCGTCTCCTTGATCAATCTCACAAGTGGAAAATGTGTGGACCGAAAAAAACAACCGACACAACCTTCTCCTGGCCTTATACACTTCCGATTTACACTATTATGCGGAAAAAACACGTTGTTGTTGTTATCAGATAAATTTACACCGATAGTCTTAAAGTTTCTTACTTTCATTGCGTAATAAATTACCTGTTTCACAATTTTGTATGAGAAAAAAATTTTTACTCCCTCATGAAGATAATCTATTTGGGAGAGAGAGGGGAGGGGGAGGTGCGGGAGAACGGGATGGGGAAAGAGAGGGGTTCATCATTGCCAAAACTTTCAGTACAAAGGATATTTTTTTTCCTTATTTAAGTTTTCTCTTTCGCTCTCTCTCTCTCTCTCACTCTCCCTGTCTCTGTCTGTCTGTCTGTCTGTCTGTCTGTCTGTCTGTCTGTCTGTCTGTCTGTCTGTCTCTCTCTCTCTCTCTCTCTCTCTCTCTCTCTCTCTCTCTCTCTCTCACCCCTGAGGAAGGAGATGTTGCTTCACAACGTTTGTTTACCGTGTCCTTGATCACCTCAGAGTTTGTAAAAGACCACTGTGTGTTTGATGTTTCTTTGAAATTATCAGATCAAAGTTAGTATCATGGGACTCGATGACGATCAAGTTTCGCGAACGGCAATAGGGTGAAATAGTCATGACGTCACGTCCCCTTGACAATCCTTAGCTCTGGTCTCAAACAGTTTATTATTTATCATTCTAGAGCAGCATTGACCAAGAAACTTATTCATCTCCAGAGAGGCTGTCTCTACACTCAGGATCTAATATGCCGCTATGGGCTGTGAGTAAAATTCTCCACTTGTGACACAGCTCAAGCCGCCCCGAGATAAATCTCATTCCATTCTCAGGTTGGCTTGCTATGGGTTATGATTACAATTCTCAACTTGTGACACAGCTCAAGCCGGCCCGAGATAAATCTCATTCCATTCTCAGGTTGGCTTGCTATGGGTTATGATTACAATTCTCAACTTGTGACACATCTCAAGCCGGCCCGAGATAAATCTCATTCCATTCTCAGGTTGGCTTGCTGTGGGTCATGATTAAAATTCTCAACTTGTGACACAGCTCAAGCCGCCCCGAGATAAATCTCATTCCATTCTCAGATTGGCTTGCTATGGGTTATGATTAAAATTCTCAACTTGTGACACAGCTCAAGCCGCGCCGAGATAAATCTCATTCCATTCTCAGGTTGGCTTGCTATGGGTTATGATTAAAATTCTCAACTTGTGACACAGCTCAAGCCGGCCCGAGATAAATCTCATTCCATTCTCAGGTTGGCTTGCTATGGGTTATGATTACAATTCTCAACTTGTGACACAGCTCAAGCCGGCCCGAGATAAATCTCATTCCATTCTCAGGTTGGCTTGCTATGGGTTATGATTAAAATTCTCAACTTGTGACACAGCTCAAGCCGGCCCGAGATAAATCTCATTCTACTCTCAGGTAGTTAAGAACCAACTCTGACCTCAAAATTTTCCCCCATTTATCTCAGAATTGTGTGAAAAAGTAAGCGAAGGTGCAGTATAAATTTGAGCCTGCATTGTGTATCTGTCATGTGTTCAGAGACTGAGGAGAAAAGACAAGAACATAAAAAGCTGATTTGTGCAGCAAACGTTCTGTATCAACCCTTTAATTTGACACGAGCTCAGAAAAGCGGCTAAAATATTACTAAGAAACACACTGCTTACATTAAGTTTCACACGTATTCTTCCAATCCACATTTTGCATAACTGGAATTAACGGCTTTTACATTGAAAAATGTCTTTATCAAAATGCATAGAATTTGAAATGGAAATAGCGGTAGCACATTGTTTAAGATTAACATGTAGAGGTGACCCTAGGTAAATATCTTACTCGATAAAGAGAAAGTTATTGTCATGATGGAAATGGACCTTAATCGAGATTCGGGTTATTCTAAAATTTTTATTTGAAAGAGTTTTACAACCTTTAGAAAATGCACGCTCCAGAGCTGCTGCTCTAAAAAACAAGAATTTATTTACATAATACGCTACAAGGAGGCCTATATCTGCTTCTCGTTCTATCAAATTAGCATTTCTCTTTTTCCCTACCTTCTCTCGTCTTTTCAAACCTAATCGCCCATTCTCTTTTTCTCTCTCTTCCTCTCATTTATTTCCTCTTTTTCTTCTGGCCTAACAAGAAATCCTTCTTTCTGTCGCTGATTATATGATCAAAGGATTTAGTGTCTCACTGTTTGTCTCTCAGTCTGTCTTTGCCCGTCCTCTGTCTCCATTTTATCCTTCTATCTCTCTACATTTCTCAATCTTTCTCTGTGTCTCTGTCTCTGTCTGTCTCTCTGCCTGTCTTCGCGAGTCCTCTGTCTCCATTTTATCCT
This sequence comes from Elysia crispata, assembly GCA_033675545.1. Lineage (NCBI taxonomy): Eukaryota > Metazoa > Mollusca > Gastropoda > Plakobranchidae > Elysia > Elysia crispata. The sequence continues at coordinate 145,046 of JAWDGP010001217.1, read as the reverse complement.
TCTATCTCTCCACATTTCTCAATCTGTCTCTGTCTGCCTCTAAGTCTGCCTTTGCGCGTCCGCTGTCTCCATTTTTACCTCCTGTCAGTGTGTATTTCTCAATCTTTCTTTGTGTTTCTGTCCCTTCCTCCTTCCCCCCCCTCCCCCCCTCTCTGTCTGTCTGTCTGTCTGTCTGTCTCTCTCTCTCTTTCTCTCTCTCTCTCTCTCTCTCTCTCTCTCTCTCTCTCTCTCTCTCTCTCTCTCTCTCTCTCTCTCTCTCTCTCTCTCTCTCTCTCTCTCTCTCTCTCTCTCTCTCTCTCTCTCTCTCTCTCTCTCTCTCTCTCTCTCTCTCTCTCTCTCTCTCTCTCTCTCTCTCTCTCTCTCTCTCTCTCTCTCTCTCTCTCTCTCTCTCTCTCTCTCTCTCGCTCTCTCTCTCTCTCTCTGTCTCTCTCTCCTGTCTTCTGTCTTTGTACCTTCTTTCCCTATACACCATGAAACTATGTTCCCAGTTCCTTATGCCCCAAAACTATTTCACTATGGAGCTTGAGTGATTTTGCTTCTAGACTCTCCTAAGTGATCCCTTATTTATACATGATAATAGTTAGCAGGTGTAAACTAAATCTTCACGCTCTTTAAAAAAAGGTTTGTCATTAAATCAGGATTCATTTATTTTGTGTTGAAAAAAGAGAAACCAACAGTCTTTGACTTTACCATTTGAAAGCATTCTGGAGTTCCTGATAGTTGATTATGCTCTGGGGGAATTGCAAGCAGAGGATGTTTTTTATGATCTGTCTGTCGGAAAAAGAGTGAGAGAGAGAGAGAGAGAGAGAGAGAGAGAGAGAGAGAGAGAGAGAGAGAGAGAGAGAGAGAGAGAGAGAGAGAGAGAGACAGAGAGAGACAGAGAGAGAGACAGAGATACACCCAGGGGAAGAGACAGAGGCAGAGAGAGACAGGGGGGAGAGAGAGAGAGAGAGAGAGAGAGAGAGAGAGAGAGAGAGAGAGAGAGAGAGAGAGAGAGAGAGAGAGAGAGAGAGAGAGAGAGAGAGAGAGAGAGAGAGAGAGAGAGAGAGAGAGAGAGACTGGGACAGAGAGAAAGGAATGTATACGAATCAAACAAAAAAGGTATGGCGAAGAAAAAAAAACTATGATTGAGCGTCGGAAAGAAGATAAAGAGAGGAGTGAAAGAAAGATCTATCGATTGGCTATTGATCTCCGCGGGTGAGGAATGTATCAAGCTCAAGCCGCCCCGACAATCTCTCGTGTGATAAGATACAGAAGGGGGGTCTGTTCAGAGCCCCCCTGTATCCCATAGGCCATGGTCTGTTCAGGCTATATAAACCTCACCGTGCTGTGGAAGAAACTTAGATCGAGGCTAGGTAAACTCTGGCCGATTATGATCTTTTCTAAAGCTTCTATTGTGGTCTAAATCTTGAAATACCCACAGGTTAACACGAAGCACGTCTATGGAGTCGTGGATTAGCTGCTTCTGAAGCCAATTATAAGATATATATATATATATATATATATATATATATATATAGATATATAGATAGATAGATATATACATATATACAATGATTATTGCTGTTTGTATTGTCGTGGTTTATCTTGTTATTAATGTTCTTGTTTTTGTTGCTGTTGCTGTTGCTACTGCTGTTGTCTTTATTGTTATTATTCTTTTTATTGTTATTAATATTGCGGTTAATGATGTGTTGTTGTTGTTGTTCTTCTTATTTTTGTTATTGTAGTTGATATTGTTTTGTTGTTGATGATGATGATGATGATGAGGATAATGATGATGTTGTTGTTGTTTTTGTAGTTGTTGTTACGGCTGTTATTGTTAAGATACTGTTGTTGATATTGCTGTTCAGACATAGAGACGGCCATTGTTCAGAGTCTATAAATTTGTACACATTTTGTAGTTATGTGGCTGTTTTTTTACAATGATCTATTTCTGTTTTAGTGATACGGTTAGAGTTATGGACAGAAGGCACAAAACGAAAAACCATTGAAAAAGGAGGAATGGAGGGGGTAAAAAGAGGTTAAAAATCCCTACCTTTCTTTTTTTCGTAATTTCATAACAAGAGCAAAGCTAAGAAGTAAATATAAAGAAAAATTAATGTAATTTTTGCTGCCGACTTCGGAGCTTGTTAAAGAAAATTTATGGAGATTTATGTAGCCTTGTAGTTTGTACTCATCAGAGCCATGATTCAAGTGGATGGTGAGAGGTATGCTGAGTCGAGCTCTCATAACATTCCAATTTCCTGTGACTTTCTCTGCTTCCGTTAATTCAAACAAAGTGGACGAAAATTTTAATGATTTTCGGAATAGAGTTTGACGTGGGGCTTTTAGGCGACAGAAACTATCATGGATAGTAGTCTTAACACTATGTCAGATATGTCTCTCTGACAGAAACTATCATGGATAGTAGTCTTAACACTATGTCAGATATGTCTCTCTGACAGAAACTATCATGGATAGTAGTCTTAACACTATGTCAGATATGTCTCTCTGCTGCTTGCATGAAGGATCTGTTGAATGGTTGAACTTTGAACTGTGCAGGCTTGTCATGCAATAAATCCTTCGAGTCAGATTTCATGAGCATGACGGTATTGGAATGAAAAGCGAAATTTGAAGGGCGCCTTCAAATATTTTTTCAGCTCAAGGTGATGGACGATCGTTCAGGTTTCAATAGTCTCAATACAAAGCGCGTTTGTCATATGAACTTCGATCGTGGATGAAATCCACTAAGAACAAAAAAGTTAAATTTTTAAATTGTGTCACGTTAAAGGATATAATTATGACATATGATCTTCGATTGTGGATAAATCGACAGAGAAAAAGCATTTCTTTTTTTTTTTAATTGTGTCACTGTAAGGGGAAGAGACACTTGAGTCTTAGGACTTTTAAGAAGTTAAGAGAGCAATTTCATCTTGATTATCAATCCAGACCATGATTCAGACAATCTCTGGTTCGATAGCTTCAGAATTCTGACCGCCTGCCATATATCATTCAAGCAAACTAACTCGAACTCCTCCTTAACGTCATTGAAAAAAAAAAAATTCTCTGCCAGAAAACCCAGGTTGAGAGCTTTAACCGAATACTCAAGAACGTCCGACCCGTTATTTCTCGGTCCACTGAACCGTACAGACCAGGTTTGGAGAGAGACGAGGAGGCCAGATAGAAAAGACAGACATGCGAGAAGGCACTTAAACATTATGCAACTGCGCAGTGTGTCTTTGAGATCACAATAAAACCCGGTGCTTGAGCAACACGGGGGCGCATTCCTGGTCGAGAAACTACTCAATCGATACTTGACACTTCATTATTGAAAGGTTTTGGACTGATTTATCGATTCGAGTCATTTATCGATAATCGTCATTTTTGATATTGTTGGGCGAGCCACAATTGATCAAGGGCGCAGAATGTGGACTGGCTGTGGCTGCAGATTTATGTACAAACATTTAGTGTTATGTCAAGAGTAGATGTGTTGCATGTGACCCTCACTTAGAAAATGGCTGTGGTAATGCTATAAAAAAAAGCAATTTTTTAGAGCATTATCGTCATTCGCACATCTATATTTTAAGATTCTTTGCTAGACTTAAGGAAACAGGTTAATGAAGACATGTTTTACCTGTCCATCACAAAAACACTTACTATAGAGCAGCTTGTCTATAAATTGTTATTCATGCAAGTCCAAAAGCATTTTTATAGCTTTATAAAATGTTTCCTTTCTTTCTCCACAGACTTCCTTGGCTACCGAGCTGTCCAAGTTTCAGGATGGCGATCTGGTACTCTGAGCAACATTCGACCTAATGGCCATTCAATACCTAATGTTTAAATCATTTAAATCTCGGACATTGGTCACATCTAGGTCTCAAGACTCACAATTGGCCAGTACGGTCGTGAAAACATTACCGGAACTTTGATTGACAATGGCAATCAACGGCGTCACGTGGATATAACAACTCTTTGGAAATACGTCTATGCTTCTTTGTCCACACGGCCATGCAAGTTTCACAAATATTAACCTACATGACTTTTAGAAAAACATCCTCCTTGCCGTTTGAGGGTTTCAGTTTGTAACATATAACATTCGGAGAAGCACGAAGGACTTCAGGGAACTTTAAGAAACCAAAAAGTTTGTATCGTGAAGTTTCAATCCGTGCACCTATCTGGACCACTGGTGTCAGTTTACCAAGGCTCGATCTTAACCCTGACTAGCCATGGCGGAGACTAAGTTTGTAGGGGGTATAGATCCCGACTATCGCATGGAGGACCATCACTCTAACCACAACGGCTTCGGCAGCATCTCTCCTGATGACCATCACGACAACAACAACGTCGACACCCTCCTCTCCAACCAACGGGAGAAGAACAACAACAGCGGTCAGAGCAGCCTTGACCACAACATGAACGGTCCAGCGATGGAGACCCAGCCGAGATACCTGATGGACTCAAACCGTGGAAAGATCTCAAACTTTTACGTGAACGGGGATAAGTTTTTCCCAGGGAGGAAAATTGTCCACAATCCGAAATATTTTAAGGTGAGTCCTTAACATCTTTCGGATCGTTTTGAACAAACTAACGCTTTTGTTAAAAAGTTGACTGTAGGAAATCAACATAACTTGTAATAACTTTTTAGCCCAAAGCCACGATCAGTTCTGGTCCATGTTCAGAGTTATAAGGAAAAAAGTAGAACAAAAAATAAATACAAATGTTGGGAGATAATTTTTTTTCACCTCTAGAAAATTTGGATTCAGAAACGAATTTCGAATGATGTTGTGAAGGGCAAAGATGAATGATAATTTTCTTAGAACACAATCATTGTTCATGAACGAGCTAAAATTTATAGAAAGGTAAATATTTTCATATTACAGAAATAATGGAAATCGACTAACCCCAGTTCCCAAATCTAATTTTTAAGATCTGTATAAACGCATAATTATAAGAAGACGTGTGGTTCCCTCAAAAAGTGCATAATGGTGCACTGCCTTTCGAGAACTCATAGCTGCGCATTTATCTAAACCTATTATGATAATAAACTTTGGAAAAGATCTATAAATAGGTTTAGGTTCTACATAAATTAGTCAACTCCTATTATTAGAACTAAAAGATTGCTGTCCTGTTCCACCGCTGTGCTCCGTCCCTGTTTGTACAACGAGTGCGCGCGCATCCTCTTGCCAAGATTTTCTTTTCTTTTGGTAGAATGCATAGCACGAAAGAAAAAAAAAAAGAAAAAGAAAAGACATGAAAGACGCTTGTCTCGTACAAACTAATTTCCACATACTTCTGGCAGAATGTGAGCACAACTGGCAGGCTTTCATCGAGATTGTTTCTTCTTTTAGCTAGCAAGAATGATCATTTGAAAAACTGCTTCGAACCGTCTGTTCGTGAAGTATGACCTAACAAAGGGTATCTTGAAAAATAACCTCTTACAAAACTGATTCCAATCACACATGAATGTGATACGGATTTTTTAAAGGAATATTTAGAGGAAAAAAAAACAAGTTTGAAAATGTACATTGGCATTAAGGCAGCATTGAAATCAGGTCACCTATCATTTCCTCAAGTAATATAATCTACAAAGGTATTAGAAAAGATTAATCTGTGTGCCAACCCCCCTCCCCACACACACACACACTCTCTCTCTGTCATTCTCTATCTCTCTCCTATAATTCTATCTCTACCTCGTCCCCCCCTTCTCGCTCCACACAGGATCTCCCCCACTACCTGGACTACCTGACAGACAAACTTGAGCCGAGGTTCGGAGCCATCAGGAAGATCTGTACCCCGAAGCACGGCCACAGAGTGCTCAGTCTGCAGGACATACGTGAGAACTGTGACTATGTCGTGGTCGGCGCCGAGCGCTTCAAGCCGTTCCAGTGAGTACACGCCTCCCATCATACACTGTCGGTTTCTGGGGATGCTTGCAGGGGTTCTCTGTGGATGGTTGCAGGGGTTTTCTGAGGTTTTGTTAATGTGGTTTTCTGTGGATGCTTGCAGAGGTTTTCTGTGGATGGTTGCAGGGGTTTTCTGTGGATGGTTGCAGGGGTTTTCTGTGAACGCTTGCAGGGGTTTTCTGTGGTTTTGTTAAAGTAGTTTTTCTGTGGATTGGTAGGGTGCAGTTTTATGTGGTTTGGTATGGTTGGTGCTGTTTTCTGTAGTTTTCTGTGGATTTCTGTGGATCGGTGGGGTGCAGTTTTATGTGGTTCGGTATGGTTGGTGCAGTTTTCTGTCATTCGCTGTGGTTTTGTTTCTGTGGTTTTCTGTGGATTGGTAGGGTGCAGTTTTATGTGGTTTGGTATGGTTGGTGCTGTTTTCTGTAGTTTTCTGTGGTTTTGTTTCTGTGGTTTTCTGTGGATTGGTAGGGTGCAGTTTTATGTGGTTTGGTATGGTTTGTGTAGTTTTCTGTAGTTTGCTGTGGTTTTGTTTCTGTGGTTTTCTGTGGATTGGTAGGGTGCAGTTTTATGTGGTTTGGTATGGTTGGTGCAGTTTTCTGTCATTTGCTGTGAATATGTAGAGTCTGGTTTTTGATGATTGGTTGCTGCGATGTTCTGTTGTTTGGTAACGTGTCATTTTTTTGGGTTGGTTCGTGATATGAATTCTTTTGTTTTTGCTTTCCTAGTTCTCTGCTTCAGAAAATTGTCTGTTTGAGCGCATTGGTCGGACTGTTGTTTGTGGTTTAGTTGGGAAAGTATCTTTTTTAGTCAGAACTGATGAACCAAAAAACAGAACAAGTGAGAAATCGCCATGGACATGTACTCAAAAAAAATTGAAATCAGGAGATGAAATAAAAAATTCAAAGCGCCAGCTTACTGAAATAAAGATTTTAAGCTCAACATGAAGTGAAGCTTGTCATACAATTCCATTGATCGAATTGTTCTTATTCTTTCTCAAGGCCCCTGGCATCTCTTTTAATTTATTGAGCTCTTAACTTGCACTGTAAAGCTAAATGGATCTTTGCCATCATGATTATCCTCAATTTTCAGATTAAAGATTTTTAAGAGTCAGGTTAAATCATAATTAAAACACCATAGCAAAAAGACAAACCTTTTTTTTTTTTTTGGTGTGGGAATTTCCCAGTGTCAAACAAAAGAGTCGATAATTTCTGTTCTAAAGAGAACCCACATAAAACAACGGAAAGCATCAACATGAAAGCAAGTTTGTTATCCTAACTGGCGTACCTTCTGTGTTTCCATGGAAACGAGAGGTGTTTACCCTAACGACAGTGTTTCTTGGCAACGACTATGATTGTGAATACGCTGTTCTAAACTGGGTTTGGAAATAACGAGAAAACGTGCAATTAAGGCCATGGTTATTTCTGTTTTAGTCTGTTTCTTTTGGTACGGTAATGACTTTTCAGCTGGCATAAAAAGATAATAAGTAAAAAGAGAGAGAGAGAGAGAAAAGCCAGAAACGGAGAAAAAAGGGTGGGGAATTAAATATTTCTTACATTAATATGGAACCATAAGAGGAGATTCGCAGGCTGGAAATAATTTTTGGGTTAAACAATATTGTGTTTATGTTAATAATATTACAGGAATAAAGATACGCGCTTTCTATTTCTTCTCTTTCTCCCTCCCTCTCTCTGTCTCTCTGTCCGTCTCTGTCCCTTTCTGTCTGCGACTGCCTATCTGTCTGTCTGTCTGTCTGTCTGTCTGTCTCTGTCTCTGTCTCTCTGTGTCTGTCTCTCTGTCTCTTTCTGTCTCTCTCTCTCTCTCTCTCTCTCTCTCTCTCTCTCTCTCTCTCTCTCTTTCTCTTTCCATCACACCTTTCTGTTCCGGCTTTGAACTTTGTATTACCATCAGCCCCTCCCTACCTCCTTCACTACATGTTGTATCTACCTATCTGTTTACCTGCTTGACTATGTTTTTTCAGACCATTCTTTCACTTTACAACTTTCTCTTATACCTTTATATCTAGTTATCCGTCAGCCTATCTATGGCTATCTCCTACTATCTTTCTTAATACATCTATCTTATTTTCATATCTCTCTTGTTGGGATCACATAATGTATCTTTCTGTAAAACAATTTGTTGCTTTAGAAGAATATTTCAATAAAAGTACAAAGTTGTCCGCTCAACAACAATTATAACCCAGAACAAACTGCTTCTGTACCAGCGTCTTTGTGGGGTTCCCCCTCTTTAGACCCTTACATCTCCTAACGGCTAGAGTTGAATACAACCCAGCAGTCTTCCTCCCTCCCCTCCCCTCCCCCTTCCTCTCACATCAGGGAAGAATATTTTGTTTGTAATAATCGGTTGGAAGCAATAGGTGAAAAACCACGTACATTTTTTTTTTCAATTTCAGTACTGCTTGAAATGGCAAGAAAACGACATAAGTTATGTCGCTTATCTCTTTTATAATGTCAAACCCCACTGTGTGAAAATTTTACCTGGCGTTAAAAAATTTAGAAGTACCACATTATTTATTCTTGATGCTTAATTTTTTCCCCTTGCCTTTTTTTTTTCCATCTCTAACTTTCTTGTCTTCCATCTTTTAAAGTTAGCACGTTAAGCAGCAGATGTTGTGGCATCTTCCTCCAGAAGAACTACACTTAAGCTTTACTGTCAGGTCAATTAAGTGAATGGGATGGGTTCTATAGAAACAGGTAATGGTGGAGACTCCAGTGTTTGTGACTTTCTTTTAGATCTATGGATGTTTGTGATGGCTGGCCAGGTCTTGACAATCCACAAGATCTATGTATGTTTTTTGATGTCTAGCGATGTTTGCTGATGCCTGGGGGCAGTCATTGCGAAATCTGCCACGATGTTTTGACATGATTGTCTGCCCCTGGATACAAGTCATGTTGTGGGCAGCTGTGGTTGCTAGGCAAACTGATGGCTCCCTGCCATCTTTGAAGAGTTTGCGGTGGTTTATTCTGGAAGCAGATTGATAAATAAGTCTACGAGGCAACGCTCTGTGTTTGACATATGATGTCACAGCATTCGTTTTGCGAAAAACTAGAAATTTATTTGGTTGCTATAATTTGCCGTTCATGAATAGAAAAGCTAATGTGGTATAAAAATGTATATTATATTATATATATATATATATATATATATATATATATATATATATATATATATATCATGTCTATCTGTCTGTCGGTTTATTTATCGATCTAATCCTTCTATCTTTCTACCCATCTATTTATTGCTTTGTGCATCTAACTACCTACCTACGTTGAACTAGCATATAAACGATATAACTAATGAAATCGATAAAACTATGACATTGGATGGAGAGTGAAAGAGAGAGTGGTAGAGAATAGATCAATAGGTAAACTGTGTAGGGACATTGAGAGACCAAAAAAAAAAGAGGATAAAATAGGAACAGAATGACACAGAGTGATAAAGACAAAGGGAAATTAATCTAGAGACCGAGTGAATGAAACACAGAAATAAAGATATGTAAACTATATAGATAGATAGATTGATTGACAGATAGATAGAATGCAAGAGAGAGAACGAAATTATATATATATTCAGAGAGAGAGAGAGAGAGAGAGAGAGAGAGAGAGAGAGAGAGAGAGAGAGAGAGAGAGAGAGAGAGAGAGAGAGAGAGAGAGAGAGAGAGAGAGATAAAGTGAGTCTTAAACCTAACTTGCATCTCTTTCTATTCACGATATTTAGCACCAATAATTTGCCCAATCGATGAAATCAAAGGAAACGTACATAATGTATTGAAAGCCCAAGTTACCTAGCAACAAATGTTTTTTGCCGTTAAGCCTAATTGGTTCTATCCTATGTTTTTCTGTGTCCAACTTGCATGAAGAACGAAGTAATAAAAGTCAAGCAGGAACTTTCTGCGATCAACTTTTAACTGAGCTCGTGGCAAGCATCGGACAATGGTGCTGGTTGGGCGATAAAAATCGGTTAGTTTGTGTGAAATAAACACAACCAAGGGTTTGAGGGGGATGGAAGTAGGAGGTGAAGAGAGAAAGAGAGAGAGAGAGAGAGAGAGAGAGAGAGAGAGAGAGAGAGAGAGAGAGAGAGAGAAAGATATATAAAGAGAGAAAAAGAGACAAATAGTGAGAGAACGATATATAAAGCGTTGAAAAGAGATCGATAGATAGATAGGTAGATAGATAGAGAGAGATAAAGATATATAAAGAGAGAAAAATAGACCAATAGAGAGAGAAAGTGGAAAAAGAGATCGATAGATTGATGGGTAGATAGATAGATAGATACAGAGAGTGAGAGACAGAGAGAGAGAAAGAGAGAGAGAGACATGCAGACAGACAGAAGCAAAGAGAGAGAGAGAGACAGAGAGAGAGATAAAGATATATAAAGATAGAAAAAGGAACAAATATAGAGAGAACGATATATAAAGCGTGGAAAAGAGATCGATAGAGAGACAGAGAGAGACAGAGATAAATTGAGAGAGACACACAGACAGACAGACAGACAGACAGGGACAAAGAGAGAGAGAGAGAGAGAGAGAGAGAGAGAGAGAGAGAGAGAGAGAGAGAGAGAGAGAGAGAGAGAGAGAGAGAGAGAGAGAGAGAGAGAGAGGAGAGGGACAATCAGGAGATATAAAAAATAAGTGAGTGTGCACGTTAGACAGAGCTGTAGAATAGACAACAACAACAAATGAGTGACAGAGAAAAGGAGGGAAAGGAGAACGGCCTGAAGATTTAGAACTTCAGTTCTGTCGACGAAGGCTTTAATTGACGTTCGAGTCAGAAGTTTTTCATATTAAGTTGTTTCATTCATCAATTCGTCGGTCCAGTTCTGTAATTCTTTTATTTAAATTCTGTTTTTATTTTATTTTTTTTTTTTTATTTTGCAACACTTATGTTGTAGCAAAGTGATATTTATTTACAAACTTATTTAAAAAGGAGAAAAAATAAAATTTCGTAAGATGCGGGAGATGGAGACCTTGACCTAGGAGTGGACGGCTATTTCCGGTTGTTTACTGTGATTACCGTGATTTCACACTGCTTGCCGGCGACGTCCAGACCACGGTAACCTAGCTGTAAGGAAATCCAGGGGGATAATCCAAGATATTAACAATGTTATGTCTACTGCAATTTTCTAATTATCCCCCTTATTAACCCACCGGACTTTATTTAGGCTGCTTCAATTGGTGGCCTTTATTCTCCTCTCTCTATTTTTTTCTGTCTGTTACTTGGTTGATTTCTCTGACTCTTGGTCTTGTTTCTCTCTTTGTATAAATTTAGAAACTTTAAAAAATGTATTTCTTTCGTACTTCTGTCTCTATATAATACATTTGCTTTAGCCTGACTGCATAACTATCTATTTGTCTGTTTTGCTTTCTTTCCCTTTTTATTACCACAATTTTCTCTCTTTTTTCATGTCTTTGACACTCTCTGTTGTCTTTGTTTGTCTTTTATATATACGTTTGAAAGTCAATCTCGTTTCTCTGTTTTTCTAGCATTAATTCAATCTCTCTCCCTCCCTCTCTCTCTCTCTCTCTCTCTGCCTCTTTCCTGTCTGGCTCTCTCTCTCTCTCTCTGCCTCTTTCCTGTCTGGTTCTCTCTCTCTCTCTCTCTCTCTCTCTCTGCCTCTTTCCTGTCTGGCTCTCTCTCTCTCCCTCTCTCTCTCCCTCCTCTCTCTCTCTCTGCCTCTTTCCTGTCTGGCTCTCTCTCTCTCTCTGCCTCTTTCCTGTCTGGCTCTCTCTCTCTCTCTCTCTCTCTCTCTCTCTCTCTCTCTCTCTCTCTCTGCCTCTTTCCTGTCTGGCTCTCTCTCTCTCTGCCTCTTTCCTGTCTGGCTCTCTCTCTCTCTCTCTCTCTGCCTCTTTCCTGTCTGGCTCTCTCTCTCTCTGCCTCTTTCCTGTCTGGCTCTCTCTCTCTCTCTCTCTCTCTCTCTCTCTCTCTCTCTCTCTCTCTCTCTCTCTCTCCCTCGCCTCCCTCTGCCTGGCTCAATCTCTCTAAAGAATGTCTGGCTGTCGGGTTAGAGTGTCTGTCCTAGTTCCCACTTGGAGATTCGAGACCCGTACCTTCAGTAGAAGAGTTCAAGGCCTTATCATTTTTTCTCCTGCCCTACCCGGTGGGGCCTTGAGCTATGGGCCTGAAAGCACAGTATCAATGGCGTTCTTTATCAAATAACAAACTATCAAAAAACAAAAATAAAAAAAAAACAAGAAAGAAAAAAGGAACAAATACTTCTCACTTTCTTTTTCTCCCTACCTCTACCCGTGTCTGCACTCGCCCCCACATCTTACTCCATTCACCCGAATCTTTACTCTCTCTCTCTCTCTCTCTCTCTCTCTCTCTCTCTCTCCCTCCCTCTCCCTCTCTCTCTCTGCCCGCCCTCCCCCAGCTTTCCCACAAATTATTGTTGTGCTAAATGGAGCCTAGCGTTACGACAACATAAAAGCAGATTTCGATAAACCTTTAAATTAAGGAACAACAAAGCAAGCGTAACAGTTAGCAGGCTGGGACCATCCGCCATTGTTGGGATTGGGTGAATAGGACGCCGTCGCTTAGCAACGACGCTAGCGAGAGGTCACAGCTCAGTCAAGTTGTACATTGTGTTGCGCGTATGCATGTATGTGTGTATGTATGCATTACTGTGTTTATATGTATGCGTGTATGTATGTTAAGCTCCTAGGGTCTTGTTCTTAATAATAAATATGATAGCATTTAGGAATTCATACTTGATAAAGTGGAGCTGCCAACTCTCCTAGGATAACCGAATGTCTGGGATGAACCGTGAGTGTTGATAACGTTTATGTATGTTTAATTATTATTATTATTATTATTATTATTATTATTATTATTATTATTATTATTATTATTATTATTATTATTATTATTATTATTATTATTATTATTATTATTATTATTATTATTATTATTATTATTATTATTATTATTATTATTATTATTATTATTAATATTAATATTATAATCATTCTTCTTCTTCTTCTTCTTCCTCCTCCTCCTCCTCTTCTTCTTCTTCTTCTTCTTCTTCTTCTTCTTCTTCTTCTTCTTCTTCTTCTTCTTCTTCTTCTTCTTCTTCTTCTTCTTCTTCTTCTTCTTCTTCTTCTTCTTCTTCTTCTTCTTCTTCTTCTTCTTCTTCTGTCATTATTATTATTATTATTATTATTATTATTATTATTATTATTATTATTATTATTATTATTATTATTATTATCATCATCATCATCATCATCATCATCATCATCATCATCATCATCATCATCATCATCATTATTATTATTATTATTATTATTATTATTAGTAGTAGTAGTAGTAGTAGTAGTAGTAGTAGTAGTAGTAGTAGTAGTAGTAGTAGTAGTAGTAGTAGTAGTAGTAGTAGTAGTAGTAGTAGTAGTAGTAGTAGTAGTAGTAGTAGTAGTATTTTACTACATTATGTGAAACAGATACTATGCCAATGATTATAACTAAAAACTGCAGCTGGTGTAAGATCTATTTGCATATGAGTATGATTCCTCTACTGACTCTAGACAAGTCACGGATCCCTTGTTTCGGCCGCCGTGGTGTGGCAGGACTCTACGTCATGCGGCGCAACACCCAGCTCACACCTCCACAAGTTGAAGAGTTCTGTCGTCTGCAGCGTTGGACGTCACACAGCCGGGTATATTCCAGGGGTGTGAGCTTAATTAGGCGAGACCCTTACATGTCGGCACACTGCTGGAGTAGTTGTTGTTGGTTGGACTTGAGACCTGGACATATGGCCGCCGTGTGAAACCATTAGTTAATTTATACAGGCCTGCTCTTTGGTATGCTACTAGGCACATTGTTTACCTGCACCAGGTGAACTTCATGACGTCATCGTTCAAGGACGTGTCGGCACTTACGACATTTGCTTTTTGCTAAGTTTCTGCTAGTTCTTTTGGCTGATTCGTCTGTAGCTAGATGCTCTTAATCATTTTCTGTCCATGAGACAAGCTACCGTAAGAGGAGATTAGAGACTATTAGTGATCGCAAATAATAGTCTGATTTTTTTTTTATTGAAAGTTTGTCACGCTATCTTTCTCATTATTAATTTTTCTTGTCTTAGGACACTTTTATTGTCAATGTGTAGAGCCAGTGTCTAAGCTAAGGGGAAAAGACATCATGACTTCATTTTTTCACTCCACACATAGCTTTCACATAGCTTAACATCCATGTTAGTTTGGTCTCAGATCAGCCTGTCTTCCTTCCCCCCTGAACCCATTGCAGACATGTTAAGATCCTACAAGGCGTTGCTTCACTGCCTGTCAAGCTATTCACTCGATCGGTCTCCCCAAAGAACGGACAGAATAAAATGTGTCGGCGTCTTCTCTCTAGGGCTGGCTGGAAAGTACAAAATGATCTTTTGAATCTCATGGAGATATTCACCGCTGAGTTAACTTCTTAGATATCTACACTGAGTGGCAGAGTTAGTTATGATCCCAACTTTTTATGTTTTAATGGTGCGGTGGATATAAAATTCTTTGAAGACCTGAAAAATCAAAAGCGATGTTAAAAAAAATCGGGGTCATGTTAGTGCATTGCCAGGACAGAGAGAGAGAGAGAGAGAGAGAGAGAGAGAGAGAGAGAGAGAGAGAGAGAGAGAGAGAGAGAGAGAGAGAGAGAGAGAGAGAAGGAAAGTGAGTAAAAAAAAACTCATCTGAGGAAAACGAACTATATAAAGAGTGAAAAAATAAAAAGAGTATAAGAGACTGAGCAGGAGAAAGAGAGGATTTGAATTACATATCTTGAAATGAAACAAAAAGATAACATGCGACAATTGTGACCAATACTACACCATGTATCTGTACGCCCAAATGTGTTACAAATACTACATCATGTGCCTGTACGCCCAAATGTGTTACAAATACTACATCATGTGCCTGTACGCCCAAATGTGTTACAAATACTACACCATGTGCCTCTACGCCCAAATGTGTTACAAATACTACACCATGTGCCTCTACGCCCAAATGTGTTACAAATACTACACCATGTGCCTGTACGCCCAAATGTGTTACAAATACTACACCATGTGCCTCTACGCCCAAATGTGTTACAAATACTACATTATGTGCCTGTACGTCCAAATGTGTTGCAAATATTACACCATGTGCCTGTACACCCCAAATTTTTTTTTGTTACCAATTCTTCACCTTGTGTCAGTATACCCAAATATGTGACTAATACTTTCCTTTGTGCCTGTTCCCCCAGAACAAAATTGTGAATAATACTTCAACTTGTGACTGTACGCCCAAATATGTTATCAATACTTTATCCTTTGCCTGTACACCATGTTATGTGACCAATATTTCACCGTGTGCCTGTACGCCGAGGTGTATGTGACCAATACCTCATCTCATGTCTGCACGCCTAAAGTATTAGAAGAATACTTCACTCTCTACCGGAGTTAATGATATCTTGCGAACCAAATTATATAATACCCATGGACGCTTGGTATGTTGTGAAACAAACTCTTTGCCCTTCTATATGAGGAAACAGGCTTGAGTTAATTGGGAATTTAGACAATTAGCAAGATTAGAGCTGGCAAAGGAACCAGGGTAATTTGTGTATGTGAATGCTTGAGTACTAAGAAAATTTGAGACAATTCGTTTGGAGTGTTATAACGAGAATAGTTAGACTGACTTGCGGTGATGGAGTGATAATAACATAGAGAGACAGAAAGAGACAGGGAGGGGAGAGAGAGAGAGAGAGAGAGAGAGAGAGAGAGAGAGAGAGAGAGAGAGAGAGAGAGAGAGACAAAGAGAAGACAGACAGACAGACAGGCAGACAGACAGACAGACAGAGAGAGAGAGACAGAGAGACAGAGACAGACAGAAAGACAAACAGACAGACAGACAGAGACAGAGAGTCAGAGAGAGACAGACAGACAGACAGACAGATGGGTAGGGAGAGAAAGATGAATAATTAGTTAGAAAGAGCAGAAAATTAATAGCAGCCTAAGTCCATCAGACGAGACAGCTTTATCCTGACACGACTAAGAATTTCAACTCAAGTTGCATCCTTGTGAAGGCGTGAGCGAGTGCGCTAACCTTCCTGACAACCGCTAAACTTAGCTCAGCGTCTAGACCCGATATATGGAGGCTATGGAACATGAGC
The DNA here is from genome assembly GCA_033675545.1 of Elysia crispata. Taxonomy (NCBI): domain Eukaryota; kingdom Metazoa; phylum Mollusca; class Gastropoda; family Plakobranchidae; genus Elysia; species Elysia crispata. The sequence goes on along the minus strand of JAWDGP010001217.1, from coordinate 129,019 downwards.
AAATAACCATCGTCAGAGAGAAATAACCACAGGAAGTAGAAATGTCAGCTATCGGTAAAGGGGCGCTTCTGTATAGGGCAACACTTCGAGGTTTTTGTTGTTTTGATGTTGTTCACAATTAGCAAAGTACCAAGTTGCCATGACTACAGACACCATGAATCTCAGATTAGAAATGTCAGCTAAATACTAACCAGCAATCGGTAATGGGGACTTCTCTATAGGGCACCACTTGGAGGTTTTTGTTGTTTTGATGTTGTTCACAATTAGAAAAGTATCAGGTTGTCTTGACTACAGATACCGTGAACCTCAGGTTTTTTTGTTTCATCTTCAGCGCAACAAAACTCAAACCTTTAATCTCTCCGTATGATATAACAAAATTGGATATGGTGTAGGCACTGTTCATGCGATTTCATTTCGTTGAAACTCAACTGTTCCCAATCACAATGGCTACGTGCCAACATAGACAAAGACATCTCTCAGACTTTAGCTTTGGTGATCAGTTTGAACAAAGGCAGTATGACGCACGGTTGGAAAATTCTCAGGAAATCCAATCCATTCAAGTGTAATATCGCAGATACCCGATGCCGCTTCCAACACCAGAGTTTTCAACATGGTACAGACGTGCTAAATTGGCAGAGTCTCAGATAAAAAAAAATATCAGACTAGGAAATAGATCTAGGAGTCTTTATACCTTGGTACCAGACAGTCTGAGACCAGAAAAACCTTCATAGTCAGTTTATAGCAGAGATCGTGAGTCTGGACTGTGACTAAATGGCTTGACCAGGACCTGGACTAAAATTGGCTCGTCGAATGCATATTATGGCAAACTGTCTTGTGCTGACCTGGAGCTGAGTGGAACTGACACCTCAGACAAGAAGGGGCGTTGTCATTTGAGTTGGGAGCTCAAACAAAAGAATGATGATGATGGTTGGTGGGAAGTGTCACGTGGTTTGGTCGGGTGTCTCCTATCGGGAGGGTGGGAGGGTGGGAGGTTGGGGCCGAGGAAACAACATAATTCTGTATGATGAGCTGTAGAAAGTGTATGGTTGTGAGATTGTGTGTGTGTGTGTGTTCAGAAATTTATCCCTAGCATAAATCCTAGCAACCATCATCTTTTTTCGTATTGGATCAGTCCATGTCTTGTACTGAGAGTTCCTGATTTTTAAGCCCATCTTCTTACATGACCGCCTGTGGAGGTCAGTGTTCAGCAAAACGGCTTTTGTTGGAAATCGGATGTAACGTTTTATTTTACTGAACCTAGAAACGGTTTTCTAGCGATATACTTAAGAAGAGAGAGAGAGAGAGAGAGAGAGAGAGAGAGAGAGAGAGAGAGAGAGAGAGAGAGAGAGAGAGAGAGAGAGAGAGAGAGAGAGAGAGAGAGAGAGAGAGAGAGAGAGAGGGGGATAAAAAAAGGGGGGGGGGGGGTGCGCGGATTATGGTGAGCTTCTCATTCGTGACATATGAGGATGTCATGTCCTCAGATTTTACCATTTCCGGATTGGATTGAGCATTTTTTTTTTTAATTTATTTTCGCATTCAATTAGCTGTGGATTCTCTCCGAGAAGTGCCGCCTGCGAGAAACTCATACTGGTAGTTATGATGTTAATATGTGAAAAAAAGAGAGAAATAATCTTAATATAAACGATATTTAACGGAATCAGTCCTTAATAGGAGATATCCCTGTAAAGTGGTGGGGTAAAGGAGAGACACATCTCAGCTCGTTTGTTCTCATCAACTGTGAGACCGTTATACAGAGGGAAATAATAAACTGATAAAAACCTGCAATGTCTTTTGTCCTATAAACTTTCGAAAACACAATTAGACATTTTATTCATCAACCACAGTGTATACATTTGAAACTGACGCAGTTTGCAGCTTCTGATCTTAACAACCTTTGCTAACGGTCCAAACATTTTCCTGCTGACTTGCTAATAGCTTGGCAAGAGATATCAAGTAAATTGTTCAGTGTTTCGGCCCAGGATATTTAGCCAATCATCTCATAACTTCTGATCAACATTCTAGCATTTTTTTTTTAGGTTATTGCAAAATCTCATGAAATCGTTCATTTTGTTGCAAAAACAAATGTCAAAAAAAATTAACAAAAAATTTGAATAATGAAATGGAAAGAGATATAAAATAAGTGAGACAGAAAAATAGAAACAAAGTGAAAAGTAAGGACAGAAGACTTTGAAAAGAGAGAGGGAGAGAGAGAGAGAGAGAGAGAGAGAGAGAGAGAGAGAGAGAGAGAGAGAGAGAGAGAGAGAGAGAGAGAGAGGGGGGAGGGAGGGAGCGAGAGAGAGAAAGAGAGAGAGTGAGAGAGAGAGTAAGGGAGGGAGTGAGAGAGAGAGAGAGCAAGTGAGGGAGAGAGAGAGAGAGAGAGAGAGAGAGAGTGAGAGAGAGAGAGGAAGGGAGAGAGAGAGAGAGAGAGAGAGGAAGGGAGGGAGGGAGAGAGAGAGAGGAAGGGAGGGAGAGAGAGAGAGAGAGAGAGTGAGAGAGAGAGAGGAAGGGAGGGAGAGAGAGAGAGAGAGAGAGGGAGGGAGGTAAAGAGAGAGAGAGAGAGAGAGAGAGAGAGAGAGAGGAAGGGAGGGAGAGAGAGAGAGAGAGAGAGAAAGAGAGAGAGAGAGGAAGGGAGGGAGAGAGAGAGAGAGAGAGAGAGAGAGAGAGAGAGAGAGAGAGAGAGAGAGAGAGAGAGAGAGAGAGAGAGGAAGGGAGAGAGAGAGAGAGAGAGAGAGGGAGGGAGGGAGAGAGAGAGAGAGGAAGGGAGGGAGAGAGAGAGAGAGAGAGAGAGAGAGTGAGAGAGAGAGAGGAAGGGAGGGAGAGAGAGAGAGAGAGAGGAAGGGAGGGAGAGAGAGAGAGAGAGAGAGAGAGAGAGGAAGGGAGGGAGAGAGAGAGAGAGAGAGAGAGAGAGAGAGAGAGAGAGAGAGAGAGAAAGAGAGAGAGAGAGAGAGAGATTTGAAAAAGGGAAAGGGGAGGGGGGGGAGGGGCGGCGGCGAGAAATTCGAAAAGAGTAAAGGAAAAAAAAATACAAAAGCAGGCAGAGCATGTTTTTCAATCGCAATATTTAGAAAACAATAGAAAAGAAGACAGCATAACAAAATAAATGGCAGCAAGAATAGAAGGGTAAAGAGAGGTAAGAAAGAAAAAGTACGAGAGAGATTATGAAGATATAAAGTAGAGAAAAAATAATAAACAGATAGGACATGGCATTGCGCATAATTAAAAGCACAGAAGCATAATTCTTCTTCAGTGCAAAATAACAAGTCACAATAAAAGGAGATCTCCAGTAGAACGGAGCGACCACATCTAGATTGGGGTGGAGATAAGCTAAGGCCTAATTGAATTTTAAATTATTCCGACATGTCTTTAGAAGAGGTTGTCACCCAGTGGTCTTCACACCACAGCTCAGGCAACTGGAAGCGAGCCAAAGCTAAGGAGTCTTAGGTGGGATCAATGGTTGATCTTGGCTAAACCTGGGCCACAAAATACTGGTGGTTTGATCGGAGAAATTAGATAGATAGAGGGGAAGAAGGAGAAGAGGAAGAAGAAGAAGAAGAAGAAGAAGAAGAAGAAGAAGAAGAAGAAGAAGAAGAAGAAGAAGAAGAAGAAGAAGAAGAAGAAGAAGAAGAAGAAGAAGAAGAAGAAGAAGAAGAAGGAGGAGGAGGAGGAGGAGGAGGAGGAGGAGAAGAAGAAGAAGAAGAAGAAGAAGAAGAAGAAGAAGAAGAAGAAGAAGAAGAAGAAGAAGAAGAAGAAGAAGAAGAAGAAGAAGAAGAAGAAGAAGAAGAAGAAGAAGAAGAAGAAGAAGAAGAAGAAGAAGAAGAACAAGAACAAGAACAAGAAGAACAAGAAGAACAAGAACAAGAACAAGAACAAGAACAAGAACAAGAAGAACAAGAACAAGAAGAAGAAGAAGAAGAAGAAGAAGAAGAAGAAGAAGAAGAAGAAGAAGAAGAAGAGATAAAAACCAAAGTTAAATAGACAAAAAGGGAGGTGGAGAGGTATAGAGAGAAAGAGAAAGGAGAGAGACCCAGGGGGAAGAAGGCATTAAAGAATACCTCTTGCAGAAAAGTCAACAGCTATGCACAAAGTGTTTAGTTCTCTGTGCTCTATGCTACCCTTGTGAGAGATTCTGTAATCTCTGTCACTGTGAGTAAAAACCGTTCCTCAATTCCATGTACAGAGACATTCTGTGAGAAAATAAATATGTTGTTAATATTGGAGCCAGACCAATGAAGTAAGTAGGCGTAAGACTAGAATTGCATCGTCATAGTAAACAATCACACTGTTACAGAAGAGCGCGTGTAAAACAGTTGATATATGCTTTCTCAATCTTTTTAAAGAAGCTCGTTGTGAGTAAAAGTATTCGGGAAAAAAGTGACAAGAATTGAAGTGAACCTCTTTGTGTGAATTTCCAGCTGCCCTTTTTAACAACCCACTTCATAAAGATTTCAATAAAGGATCTATAAATGGGTAAGAGGTTTTCCCACAGTAGTAAAGAATTCTTGTCTTGTTCTATGAACTAGTTTTTGTATACGCCCCTGTCGGTTTATGGCACATAGGATTGTCGCAGTTAAAATATTGATGATTTGACCTAGATCTGTGGTTAGATCTCTTCTCCAATCACTGCTCTACATCTGGAAGAAAGGAGAGAAAATTGAAGAGCAAAGACAGAAATCCGTATTCAAAACAAATTTTGAAATATCTCTTATAATATGGCGTGAAGAATTGACTTGAGGCACGCAAACAAAAGAATTACTCCAGCGCGGACCTATTATACGCGAAAGAAAAAAAAATGAAAATTTTGAAACGTAGAAACAGCAAACATCTTTAAAAAAAACCTTATAAATTATATTCTTTAAAACCTGTATGCTTTAAAGCAAATGTTGAGAAGATAACAAGTATTTCATTACCCTCCTAACTTTAAATTTCTCGTTGGGCCAAAAGCTCTCAATGGCTTCTTTGACACTTTTTCTGTCTTTTTATTTATTTGTCTGGCTGTGCGTGACTCTCTTACTTTCTGCCCTCCTTTGCCTGTCTGACTATCTGTCTGCCTGCCTCTTTCTCTCTAAGAAACTTTCCATCTTTTCCCTCCTTCTACCATCTTTATCTTTTTAGAACATTTATCTATCTTTACCTTTCTTTGAGCTCAATATTTACATGGTTTATATTTTCAGCTCAAATATTTCAATTTTTACCTTGCTTGATCTCTCTTGCACGTACGGTCTAAAAATAAAATCTTTCTCCATCCCCTTCAGTCTATCTAGTTCTGACTTATACCAGGTCTGACCGAATAATCTAGAAGTTAGAATATTCTAGTATCGACCACCTCTTGTGAAAGCTTATGGTTGTGTTGACTCGATGCAAAATAGGGAACCAAATTTGGAATAGTTTTAAGCCGAAATTTAAACATTCACTTTGAATTTATCCTGGCTGATATGTTCTCTATGCATATGGTTAGCTCTTTCTACTCCCTTCCGTCTTTTTAACCGTGTCTCATTCTCTCTTTCTCTTTCTATTTTATATTTCTCTCTCTGTCTGTCTGTCTGTCTGTCTGTCTCTCTCTTTCTCTCTCTCTCTCTCTCTCTCTCTCTCTCTCTCTCTCTCTGTCACTCACTCACCGCCTTCTTTTTTTCTTTCTTTTTGATACTTGTCTCTTTCTCTGAATCTTTCTTTTGCTTTAAAATTTTTTTTCTCACACTTTCTTTTTTTTTTCCTTTCTGATTTTTTACCCTTTCTCGCTCTTTCTTTTTTCCTGTGACTTATTTCTCCTCTTTTTTTCACCTCTCTTATCCCTTTTGAACATTTTCTTTTTCTCATTAACGTCTATTCTCTCTTTCACTCACTCCTTTTTTTTCTTTCTGATACTTATCTCTAGGAGTCTTACTTTTTTTTCCTTTTTATATTACTCTTTCTTGTTCTTTCTTTTTATGTTATTTCTTTCTCACTCACTCTTTCTTCGCTGATGTTACTTTTTTCTCTTTTTTTCATCCTTCCCATTCATATCGATAATTTCTTTTTGTCACTAACGCCTTCGTCCATGTGTCTTTCTTCTAACTCCATTACCTAAACAAAAATACTATTATCCTACCTATTTAATTCACAGAAAATTTCAAACCCTGGGAGCATTATACACTCGACACCAGCTCAAAAGTCGCCCCTGCTGGTATAAGGGGAGAACTCCATGATATCGGGCCATTTGCTAGGCTCTGGTCAGCTATGTCCAGGCGGCAGTCACTCACTGCCCCCTCCCCTCACCTCCTCTCAAGACTTACCTCCTTACCTGTAATTGTTGAGACCATGACAGAGCGGAGCCCTCCAAGAGATCGAAGGCTCGAGTTAGCCGGTCTCGAGCCCAACCCGATCTAGATTGAGAGCGGCCCGGGAATTAACAGCGCTGGAATTAACACCACAGCCCTCACTATTCCTCCCCCTCTCTCTCTCTCTCTCTCTCTCTCTCTCGCTCGCTCGCTCCCTCTGTCTACCTCTTCTCTCCCTTGTTTTTTTTCTTCCTCGCCCGTCCTCAGATCAGTCATATTGCCAGGTGGATATAAGACTGACCAGGCTAGCCAGGAAGACATTCACTCTTCTTCACCAAACACCAGTCGAGCCTCTCGGACTGTATTTACTTTGCGTAGGGTTATGATATACTAGGCGCATTTTAGTCCCTTTAGAACTGTGAAGTTTCTTACTTTCCTGGATTTATTTCAAGTTCAGGAAGTTCGGTTAGGAATCTTAGAGTCGCTTCGTCTGCCTGAAGTTTGTTAGCTTCCTTGACTACCATAAAAGTTGTATGCCACAGGACGGTTGCTTTACTAGTTAAATAGTAAATGTTTAGACATGAATAATAATAATAATAATAATAATAATAATAATAATAATAATAATAATAATAATAATAATAATAATAATAATAATAATAATAATAATAATAATAATAATAATAATAATAATAATAATAATAATAATAATAATAATAATAATAATAATAATAATAATAATAATAATAATAATAATAATAATAATGATAAAACCTCTAGTATTTGATAAATAGTTTTTTGGTGTTAACAAAAAAGCAACAAAACTTGTAATCATATTTTATGTAAATTCAGTTAGAAAGTGTAAATCTGACACCGGACACATTATTTGTTGAATTCTGTTATTTTTTTTTATTATTATTTTTTAAAAATTAATCTACGCTTTTTCTTTCTGAAAAAGAGACCAAAGCTGTAGTTTTTTTTTATTCAAACAAGTCGGGACTAAATTATTCAATCGACTAGCTGAGCTCAAATTCTGTTTTTCGCAGAGCAACATTAACTTCTACAACATCGCATCAAATATGGTGGTACGTTCGGTTAGTGTGGCTCTGGATCTGAAGGAGGGGGTGGGAAGAGGGTGGAGGAACTAAAGTAAAAACTGTCACATACTTTAACAAACATCCTTAAAATCTCCAAAGCTTGAGAAGGCTGATCAATCATCCCTAGATACAAGGGTGGAATTTGACGAAAGTTTCCCATTTTCTTGCCAGGCAAAAATCGAATCGCATGTCTTTTATCTTGTTCTCACAAATTTTAAAAATTCAGTACAGTTTTCTTGACTTTTTCCATAAAAATGGAATAAATCTGCCGATACAAATTTCCTAAAATTTGACATTTCGTTTACGAGGGATTGAAATAAAAAAAAAATTACCAAGAATTCAGTTATAAAACTCTTATTATAAAATCTATTAGTTTTTTCGAATAATTATTTATTATTACCTAGACTTACTACCTTTTTAAATACAGTTCTTTTGAAAAATATTTGATTTTGTAAATTAAGTCTTTAGTAATAAATGTTATTGAGCGTTAACACTAAAACTATTCCGTTTGACGTGAATATTCTGCTAGCGGGAATACAAAAATCTTTCTCATGGAATGATTGAAAGAAAAGAACCGTGTGCCTTTTTTTTTTTCCTCAATCACATTAAAAAAGTAGCGACATATACACTACCAATACCTTACCTAGAGGTAGCTATAGCTTGAAGAAAAATAATATGATATTCAAAAATGGTTGTAAATTCATTCGTTATCAGAAAAATTTTATGACGCTTGTGATCTCTTGACCGTACAAATTCATTCCAAGTAATTTAGATCCAGGTCTAACATTGATTAGAGAAAAATTCTAGACACACCAGGAATAAGAGGATCTTGAATAGATCAAACTGGGATTACTTACTTGAAGCATTGTCAAAAATGATAATGATTTATTCTCAACAAAATTGAGATTTCATGGTTGTGTAGTTGTTGAGAACATCATGACGGAAAACTGGGGTATTGTGAAAGGTGATAATTTTTACATTGTTTTGATTCCACCACGTTGGCGGCTTCAAGAGATTGGAATATTGATTTATCTAGAGAGGTAGTGCAGGAAGAGAAAAGAAGAAAGAAAGAGAGAGAGAGAGAGAGAGAGAGAGAGAGAGAGAGAGAGAGAGAGAGAGAGAGAGAGAGAGAGAGAGAGAGAGAGAGAGAGAGAGAGAGAGAGAGAGAGAGAGAGAGAGAGAGTGACAGAGAGAGAGAAAGAGAGAGAGAGAGAGAGAGAGAGAGAGAGAGAGAGAGAGAGAGAGAGAGAGAGAGAGAGAGAGAGAGAGAGAGAGAGAGAGAGAGAGAGAGAGGGAAAGACGGATATATACACAAGCGCATTGTTGGAATAACGTAGATACCGACAACCATACAGTCCCCCAGACGTGTGAAGGATCAAGCGATGGATAGATAACTCAGAAATTATAATATAACTTATCTTCCTTGTTTACGTATTCCTACAGATATTGAGTTTTTGTAGACCAACAAACACAATACTGAAACTACCAATCTCCATCCCTGACCATGGGACTAGTTCTTAAACTTTTTCATAAACTCAACTCGAGGATGAAATCAAGTAATTCGCATCTTCGGTTTTAGTTTGATTTGGATTCAGACCTTCTGACCAGCACCGTTTTCATAAATTCATTTAGAAGTAGATACGCTGTTAAGGGGACTTTTCGAGGATTACGTGTAGGTCAGACAAAGAGAGAAGACCATTTCTTCACCTACGGACATTACCACCACCACCACCACCACAAAGTAAACCACCACCATGTCGTTTCCGCCGCCCCCACTTCCGGTGCAACATAACTCGAACCCGCACAGCAGACGCCTGGCCGAGCTCCCGCCCATCTGGAAGAACAAGCTGGAGCACGGCATCCACCTGCGCCTCTACAAGAACGGCGACCAGAACTACCCCGGCAAGGAGGTCACCCTCAACAAGAAGCAGTTCCGGACATTCGAGGCATGGCTGTCCGACCTCTCCAACTCCATGCGCCTGCGAAATGGCGCCGTGTGGCGGGTGTATACCCCGACACACGGCACTCGCAAGGCGGACTTTGACGACTTCCAGGATGGTCAGATGCTGGTTGTGGCGGGACAGGAACGCTTCAAGCCGCTCAGGTAACGGGGAATCCCGCTAGAAGAGTGGTTAAGATGGGAAGGCGCGAGGGGGAGGAGGGGATCCTGACTTGTGCTGATGATGGGAAGTGATTATGGAGGCGTGTTTTTTTGGAGGTCATTGTCATTTTCTCTATGTTTCCCGCATAGCATTTGAAGGACAAAAACAACGACGACTTCAACAACAACAACAACAACGACAACAACAACAGCAATAATAATAATAATAATAATAATAATAATAATAATAATAATAATAATAATAATAATAATAATAATAATAATAATAATAATAATAATAATAATAATAATAATAATAATAATAATCTTCATCATCATAACAATGATATAAATAATAAAATATGAAATAAACAACGAAATGGAAAATCAAAACAGCCAGTCGCATAAATTGTCGCTTTTTTGTGGCAAGGAGGAAAGCTGGAACTTTGATATGAAACAATGGTGGCTTAAGTTGCTTCTAAAACACCTCACATTGCTATTACATCTCAAGGTAGACGATAAGAAAAACGTCGGGTACCTAGCGCAAAAATACGTCAAATTTGTTTGAAATAATATAAGTTTTTGTTGTAAGATTTTTCTTTCTCTGTAAACATTTGAATACTCAACTTTCAATGTCATCGTGTAATTTTTTTTTTTGAATAAGTGCCGGCCAATCTGCTATTTTTTTTTCCTCACTCCATGTTGGTTTATGACAGACCCAGAAGTAATAAAACGCTTTTAGCAAGAACTAATTTCATGCTGCTGATCCAATTACCTCACAGTATAATCATTATTGAGCGCACAATATCAGTCTGATCCCCGTTGACTCCACTTAATCTTAGGACGGACCAGGCCTTGAGGTGGACAGCACTGCTACATGTTAAGTGCTGGTGATCTGTTGTCCAAACATACGGTTTTATTACCCTGTGGGTCCCAGGGAGAGATATTGTCTAGTGTCTCCATACCGCTGTGGGTTGCTTCCCTTGACGGTCACGGAGATCAACCTCCAGATCTATATCTCCCAGACACTAGATTATTTCCTGGTTTACTGGCTTGCAATAGGCGTGACCATAGGTTTTTTCTGGATCTCCAACGCCGGGTGGCTTAGGAGTTGTACAGACGTCATCGCCGAAATGCCAGCACTAACTCCAACAGCAAGTACAAGTTTTTCACCAGCGTTCACTCCGCAATAACGCTGGATCTGAGAATAAAAGGGAGAGAAGATCAGGGAAAGCATCAAAACTTCCCGAAGAGGTATAAAAGGGGAAAACCTATTACTCTGCGCTTTACCGAAAGATTCTTTAAAAGATTTTGTTGACAAAGAAAATGAAAAAAAAAATCCTTTTCTTTAAAATCTTGAGAAGTAAAGAGATCTAGGGGTAGATTATCAGTTAGCGCTGGATGATCTTGGTAAAGATCAGTATCTTCAGAGTGCTCAGAAATAGACTTGAGAACAAGGTTCACAATAAACTTAGTATTCCAGTTTATCACCCACCAATTACCATAAACCATATCAAGCCCAAGTTGAGCAGGGGACGGTGGGAAAGATGAGGTCTCAAACTCAACTGAAGAGCTTGGGAGGAACAACTTCCTCTCTAGGCAGTTAAGGTAAAAACAATACCAAACAGACAAACTTGTGCAGAGAAATTCGCGTAAAGTTTAAAGGTTCTGCTTCAATGCCAGGCTCTGGTTAAAGTGGTGTTAGTGTAGGCTTTAAAGTAACCAACTTTAACTTTGATATAACGGTGTCTAAAATTAATTGTCATCTATAACTACTTTTAAACGTTACAATGTATTTCACTAAGTGACAGCAATATGGCTGAGATTTGTCCTTTCTAGACACTCAGGAAAACTATTCTTTTACATAATTATCTACTCTAGAGCTTAAAAACTAGTTGTTAACGATATGTTGTGTTATTGTTTCTCCTATCTCAAACTAACTTGACTTGAAGTGATCTGATCTGCAGGGTAAAATGATTCTTCCCCGAGCTATCATTCTGGCTACACTCTGTGGTGTTAAGTGTATCAGGAGTCAGTGTCTAGCCACACGCTGTGGTGTCAAGTCTATCAGGAGTCAGTGTCTGGCCACACTCTGTGGTGTTAAGTCTATCAGTGCCTGGCCACACTCTGTGGTGTTAAATCTATCAGGAGTCAGTGTCTGACCACACTCTGTGGTGTTAAACCTATCAGGAGTCAGTGTCTGACCACACTCTGTGGTGTTAAACCTATCAGTAGTCAGTGTCTGGCCACACTCTGTGGTGTTAAATCTATCAGGAGTCAGTGTCTGACCACACTCTGTGGTGTTAAACCTATCAGTAGTCAGTGTCTGGCCACACTCTGTGGTGTTAAATCTATCAGCAGTCAGTGTCTGGCCACACTCTGTGGTGTTAAATCTATCAGGAGTCAGTGTCTGGCCACACTCTGTGGTGTTAAGTCTATCAGTGCCTGGCCACACTCTGTGGTGTTAAGTCTATCAGTGCCTGGCCACACTCTGTGGTGTTAAGTCTATCAGTGCCTGGCCACACTCTATGGTGTTAAACCTATCAGGAATCAGTGTCTGGCCACACTCTGTGATGTTAAATCTATCAGGAGTCAATGCCTGGCCACACTCTGTGGTGTTAAATCTATCAGGAGTCAGTGTCTGGCCACACTCTGTGGTGTTAAGTCTATCAGTGCCTGGCCACACTCTGTGGTGTTAAATCTATCAGTGCCTGGCCACACTATGTGGTGTTAAATCTATCAGGAGTCAGTGTCTGGCCACACTCTGTAGTGTTAAGTCTATCAGTGCCTGGCCACACTCTGTGGTGTTAAGTCTATCAGTGCCTGGCCACACTCTGTAGTGTTAAGTCTATCAGTGCCTGGCCACACTCTGTGGTGTTAAATCTATCAGGAGTCAGTGTCTGGCCACACTCTGTGGTGTTAAGTCTATCAGTGCCTGGCCACACTCTATGGTGTTAAACCTATCAGGAATCAGTGTCTGGCCACACTCTGTGTTGTTAAATCTATTAGGAGTCAATGCCAGGCCACACTCTGTGGTGTTAAATCTATCAGGAGTCAGTGTCTGGCCACACTCTGTGGTGTTAAGTCTATCAGTGCCTGGCCACACTCTGTGGTGTTAAGTCTATCAGTGCCTGGCCACACTATGTGGTGTTAAATCTATCAGGAGTCAGTGTCTGGCCACACTCTGTAGTGTTAAGTCTATCAGTGCCTGGCCACACTCTGTAGTGTTAAGTCTATCAGTGCCTGGCCACACTCTGTGCTGTTAAACCTATCAGTAGTCAGTGTCTGGCCACACTCTGTAGTGTTAAATCTATCAGGAGTCAGTGTCTGACCACACTCTATAGTGTTAAATCTATCAGGAGTCAGTGATTGGCCACACGCTGTGGTGTAGACTCTATCAGGAGTCAGTATCTGGCCACACTCTGTGGTTTTCAACCTATCAGGAGTCAGTGTCAGTAATGGTTTGCGCAGAGGATATCTTCAGTAGGAGCAGAAAAACGCGTTCAGGGTGAAATAAACATCGACCGTCAGATTTCAGTGATGGTTGCAGTCTCGATGGGAATCGGTCTTGTATCTTTAGCTCTGCTTGCTTCACAGACTTAACACTTAATGGGTGAGCAATATCAACCAAAAAATGCGACGTTAAGACAAGACAGAAGTATTGGCACGGATTGGGATTTCGGAAGTTGAAGGTCCTGGGTTCAAGTCCTGTGAGGAGTTGAATCCTTTTTTGCTTTTTTTTTTTAGAACGATTCTTTGCACTGCTTCCATGTTAGGATGAGTACCTTCTAAATCTGGCAGGAAGCTTGCGCGTGCGGCAGACCTGCTCAGCACCCTATTTAGGGTCACGTGACTGCCTGACAGTACTGGAGACCACGATTAATACCCCCCCGGGCCTCTCTAAGCCTCGGCACGGATATTTTCTACCTCGTTCTCAGATGTCCTACTTTGGAATTGTTGTGTTCGTGAAAGGCTGGGCCAACTCCGTACGTTTTCTTTTATGTTTCCTTCTTTGATGTCATAGTCCATAAAAAAATAACCGATACTAATAAGTGGCGGGACCAGCAGCTATTGATTTCTGTGATATCGATACCGTTATCTCGGCCCGCAATGTGGTAGCAACATGGCTCGCTAGCTACGACCCCAGTCCAGCGGTTAGACCTCAAGCTCCAATGGTCGCTCTATGGGAAGAAATTATTTTGATGTACAGCTGTACAATGTGGGGAGTGCCGAGGATTTGGGGATGCGGAAAAATTATTCAGGCAGTAAAAACAAAATATTTTATGCTAGATCTAGAATTTTTTTTGTTTAATTCAGTTGGATACTCTGTTCATTTAGGGGAATATATAATATGTTATCGGAAAATTTTCTCCTCGTCTGTCTAGTGGTAAACTAAGTTACAAGACATTAAAATGCCGGCTGGTATTGAATGTCAAAAAGTTGACACAATAAAGACATATCCACTGACATGTCTCCATTAAAATGTTGGCTCATGTCTCACCGCCTTGCATTATTTCATGGCTAACGCTTTTGATATTAGAGATGAAAAAAGCCAAATAAAAAGAAA
>JAWDGP010001217.1:80000-107500 GCA_033675545.1 Elysia crispata | reverse complement strand
AGCGAAGAAGCAAAAAAGGCCAATGAAAAATCAATAAAAATTGACCAAGCACAGCAATAGAGGTTTTGTCTTTGAAACACAATTTTTACAAAGTCTCCCGCACAATACTTGCTGGCGTATTAGTTTTTGGAATACACACTGACAACTTTTTTGGGCTCAAGTCTCAAACTTGACGTAAATGTTATGTGTATCAAAGAGCTCAACAAACCGTTTCAAACCGTTGCAAACCATGGCTTCATTTGTCAGCCTATAAAGACCAGACGATAGATTTATTAATTTGATTCCTCCAGCTATTAGCTTTTGTTGAACCGGTCTTGCATGGCACAACTGATTGAGTTGCTTTCGTATAATTAATTCAACTGCTCAAGTTAATCCATATGCCTCCAAATGTTCGATTTTCTTCTCTGTATGGAAATGCTAAGATATGCTGTATGTTTCTATCGTTGTGTCCTAGATTTTATTGCTCTCATTTTACTATGGATTTTTTTTTTATTGTTTGAGGCTCATTAGCTGCCTCAAATATAAAGATATCCCCGCGTCTTGTCTGTCTGTCTATCTCTCTGTGTTTATATCTTTGTCTGTCTGTCTATCTCTTTGTGTTTATATCTTTGTCTGTCAGTCTGTCTCTGCCTTTGTCTCTCTATGTTTATATATTTGTCAGTCTGTCTCTGTCTTAGTCTCTCTATGTTAGTAACTCTGTTTGCCTGGCTGTCTGTCTACCTTTCTCTCTTGGCCTCAGTCTCTCTCACTCTCTGTCTCTGTCTTTCTTTCTTTCTCTCTCTCTATCTATCAATATATATATATATATATATATATATATGTCATTATATATCCCTCTCTCTGCCTCCCTCTCTCTCTCTGTCTCTCCCCTCTTTCTGTATCTCTCTCTCTTCATTTCCACTCCCCTTCCTTATATTAAATCCCCCGGTCACAGCTGACCGCTCTCTGACAGAGCCTGCTATGTAAGGGTTTCTAACGCTGACAACCAGGCCCCTCTAGAGGTCGTACCCTGACACCTTCCGCTCGGAGCAGTAATATCCTCTAGATCGCGCTGGCCTCTCTGGATAAGGCCAGATCAACGATCTGTCCCGGCCCAGAAGGGAAACTTTTCGATCCTTAGTCATGGCCTCAAGATCCGCATGGAAAGAAAAGATATTTTTTTGTTGGAGATAACAATTATTCATTATCTCAATCCCTCTGTTCACTTTCAGCCTTTTTTTTTTGTTGTTAAAGCGTGAAGTCTTCAAGAAGAGAGATATAAAAAGTTCAATATGCCCTTGAGGATTACGTCGCAGAGACCGCCCTTGTTAAGAGGCATGTTCCATTAAGCTGTGGCAATATTTGAACAGTTTCTAAGTATTCCTTACCACAAAACACAATTGGAATGAGGAAATGTGAGGCAGATTGCCAAAACCACACTCAGGAACACTTGAACACAATTTATTTCTTTTAGACACTTTTGTTTGCCATATAACCCTCCTTTTTGGCTTTCTTCTATCTCTATGTCGGCATAAAGTTACCGTTTGTTGTTAGTTTTTCCGACTTGTTTTTATCTTAACGTTCTTTGTTAAGAACAATAACCTCAGTGTAATTTCTCTCGACATAATCTTCTCCTTGAGCCCCCAAAATCCCGAAGCTCTCAAGCCTGCACCGACTTCCGCCTCCGAAAGTCTCTACAATATCTTTCAGACATTTAATCGTTTTTGGCTTAAAATGTCCCCATGGCAGGCGTTGTTTAAATCTTCCGCGAATGTTTGATGAAATTTGCACGTTAATGGGCCTCACTTGAACAAGCTCTGCTCCGTGGCGTGAACCTCAAGGAAACATGGGTTCAATCTTGAGCCACTCATGGAATAGTTTGGGATCGTGGGTTAAAACTTGGTGTACATGTCGCCTCGTTAAATAATTGCGATGGTATTGGCACAACTGTTGGGCTATAGTTAGAAACTATCAATCTGTCTACAAATAGCCAAATACTAAACTGGCATAATGTGAACTTGGCGCATGACCATCGAGGTGTATCGTGAGTTGTGCACTAAGTCGAAAAATCATTCAGGCGTGAAACAATCAGGCCCGATCTGAAGCTTAGTGTACAGGGAACCGAAAGAATGGCAGAAGATATCCGGCTCAATGCGGCCGGCTCCAGAATAATCCAGAATATTGTTGATTGGTTCCAGCTCGGCTTGCCATGCTGTATAGAGTTATTAGCGAGCAAGATTGGCAGTTGATTGGTTGGTTCATGGATTGGCTAATCGATTCATCTAATGATTGTTTAATTATGAGGGACTGGGAGATCATTTTGTATAATAAAACAACCAACTGAGTTGATCTCAGTCGCTAACCTTCGACCGTTCGATTAGAATTCTTCAGTACTTGCTGGGCTATTAATTTGTTTAGTTTCTTTTCCTATACTTGAAACATCTTTGACACAAGCACTGTTGTCGCCACTATTATGCCATGCTTTTCTCACTGCTGATATTGGCAGGACGCTGATGTGGTATTTCGGTAGTTTTAGTTTTCCTGATCCTTGTAAGTGGCGCAATCCCTGTCGCCTGAACGAACATGCCATTAAAAACCCATCACAGTCTGAGAATCTCCATGTCAGCGTAGAAGAAGGAATGACTTCTCCTGAAAGGTTTGAGTCAAGTGTGCATTACTCCTGCAGACGGCCAGACCTGATCAGAGTTGCTCTAGCTGAAATTACTTGATCAGAGAGGTGGGGGGAATAGAGGAAAGAAGACCAGATTGGGGGGGGGGGGGAGGGGAAGATAACTATAACCAAGATCAAGTGAAAGAAAGAGAGGCACATCGTTGTAATTGATCTATCAGTCCTGGATGACAAAGAGACAGAACGAAGCCCTAAGTTAATGCTGGTCAGAGTGTCAGGGCCGGACACACGGTATTCTGGTCGGAGATCTAGACCTGGTGTCTCTCCACAGACCGCTGACTGGCCTAGCTAGCTCCAGGCCCCCTGGGTTACTCTGTTGATCTTCAATTAATGATACGTCAGGCCTGCAATTGGCGCCCGCCGGGACACGCAGACAGCCGTTAACGAGGCGCTAACACGACTGGCGGTATGCGCAAGCATTGCGTGGATCGCTTTAACAAGGACGGAATTCCTCGCAATGATTTGAGAGAATGGTTTGTGCCATGACGGAGAAAAGAAGAAGATAGGTTTTTAATTTCCCCGAGTGTTTTTTTGTTTATTGTAGATACTGCCTGATTCATGGCGACTTGATTTGAGTTTTATGGTTCCCGAGCAAGGCACTAAATGCGATTTTTGACGCAAGAGAAAAGTGCTGATAATAAAATGAGGTAAAACTATTCACATGTCCATTAGGTGATCAGTAGAAGAGGCTATACGTTCATTGTGTTTTATAATGGTTGATACCTCAGAGCTGTAAGTCATAGACAGGTTCTAGCTAGCTTTAGAGTCAAAGACAAGGTCTTGCTAATTTCAGTGTCATGGATACTAGCTAACCTCAGAGTCAGTCGAACCTAAGAGTCACAGACAGGTTTTACTTTCACCTCAGAGTCATAGACAGGTTTTATCTAACCTGAGAGTCATAGAGAGGGTCTTTCTAACTTCAGTTAAAGACAGTCCTAGCTAACTTCAATAATAGACAGGCTCTACCTAAACTCAGATTCATAGACAGATTTTAACTTTACATCAGAGTCAGAGAGGTTTAAGCTTAACCTCAGAGCCACAGACAGGTTTTTGCTAATGTCAGAGTCATAGACAGGTTGTAGCGAACCTTAGCGCCATAAACAGTCTTTAGCTAATCTCAGAGTCATAGACAGGTTCTAGATGAGCTCAGAACATAGACAGGTTCTAGCCAACCCTAGGGAAAAAAAAAGATTCTCGCTAACTTCAGAGTCATAACCAGGTTCTAGCTAACCTCACTCAAAGGCAGGTTTTGGCTAACCTCAAAGTTATAAACGGGGTCTTGGTAACATCAGAGTTATAGACAAGTGCTTGCCGACCACAGAATCATACACAGGTTCTATCTAGATTCCACAGCTATCAAACTCTAGTAGTACAGCCTTGCACGTTTAGATTCCAGAACTTGGCGGATGCTCTTGTAACCTTAGAGGAAATTCATTGTCAAAATTGTAACTTAGTTCATTACTTTACAAGATGAAACAAAAATGCTATTCTGTAATACATGTTTGAGGCAAGTTTGTAAGAAAATTAATTAAAAAACTTTCGGAAAAAACCTTTCAAAGCGTAATTGTTGCGGACGCTTGTAGATTGTTTGTGTAGAGCTTAATGCACTGAAATAGCGTTGCATGGTAAGGAAATTTGATCCTCAAACAGTCTAACTGGACCAGAAGCCGAGACTCCGATCTAGCAAGAAGCAGCGCAGGAAATCGCAGAAAGGTGGAAAATTGATGGGAGTTTGAATTCAAGAAGTGCAATGCTTGTTTTCTGCTCTGATCACAGGACTTCATTCTCTGTTCCTTTGTGCGTGGCCAATTGGCAATCTGACGAGCAGGGATTAACTAAGTTTGTTGGTCAATCTGCTATTTAATCCGTTCGCTAAAACCAAAACCAGTGGTTTAGGTTTAACCCAGCCGTTCCTTACTTAGGCCAGATTAGTCCTGTAATTAGAATAGACGAGGTCCGCCATGATGCCAAGCCAGAGGTTTTCTCAAGTCAAGTTCACCTAAAGACCCGAGTTAAAGCAAAACAAAATGCCAGATACAGAGTTATAGAACTGAGTCAAATCGCAACCAGCAAAGGATTTTAATCAGGAAGATTCAGTCTACAGCAAACACGTCTCGGAAAGGCCATTGTCGAGTTGGCCAGTTTTAGCCCTAGATTAATTGCCTCATTGTGCTGGAGTGTATGGAACTAGAGAAAAAACCGACGCAGTAGGTGTTAAGCATGTTCACTAATGATGATCATCATTCTCACGAGTGTTGAAAGCTGGTTCCTAGTAAGTGACTCGGCGTTTTTGCTATAAATAAACATTCCGGCAATAGCAATGACAAGAGATTGACGTCAACAAAGGTTTTATGACTTCAACTGGTTGATGGCGGGTTTTTTTTTTTTTTTTTATTTCATTCATTGAACGAGTTTTTTTTGTTTTTTTGTTTTTTTTTAGTTTTTGACCCGAAGCGAAAGTTTAAAGTTGTTGATGCTGGCTCAAGATTTCTTATAAAAAGAAAGGATGATCCATCAATCTGTAGTGATGGTTACCTCAGGCAAAGGTTTTGTTTTATGTCAAATCATTTAAAACAATGTGAAATATCGAGCCTCTCGCAATACACGCAAAAACGAAGCAATAAGGGGCGGGTGTGTTGGAGGAAGGGAGTGGTTAAAAGAAGAAGAAGAAAAAGAAGAAGAAGAAGAAGAAGAAGAAGAAGAAGAAGAAGAAGAAGAAGAAGAAGAAGAAGAAGAAGAAGAAGAAGAAGAAGAAGAAGAAGAAGAAGAAGAAGAAGAAGAAGAAGAAGAAGAAGAAGAAGAAGAAGAAGAAGAAGAAGAAGAAGAAGAAGAAGAAGAAGAAGAAGAAGAAGAGAAAGAAGAAGAAAAACAACAACAACAGTAACAACAACAACAAAAGCAGCTACAATTACAACAAAAACAACAGCAACAACAACAACAACAACAACAACAACAACAACAACAACAACCACACAAACAACAACAACGAAAACAACAACAGCAAGAAGAACAAAAAGAAGAGAATCGCGGAAAAGAGAGAGGGACAGCAAGGATATTAGTTGCTGAACTTTTTTTATGAAAGAAAGGAATCAGATACTTTTTAAGGATATTAAGTTTTTCTCTTCTCTCTTCAGTTACCTCTTATCTCTCTAGAAGCCTGGGTGATCGAGAATCGGACAGTTAAGAAACTGTAGCCGGAATCATTTTTTAGAGATTCTTTAGAGCAGACAGGAAATAAACCTCAAACAAGACCTCATTCCAGATGGTACGGAGCTTTACCGCTCGCCTGCCACCTCGAAACATTCATTATTGAACACATCCCTCCGTTGTTGTCCGCCGTTGCCGAGCAACAAGATCAGCGCGCGTCAAGCTATGCCAAAAAGCTACCCTTTGTGCTAGCTGTCAACAAATGAAGGAAATAGCTGGTCATGCGGCCACACCATTATGCTTACTTGGTGAAAAAAAAGAAGAGAGAAAGAAAGATAAAGGTGGGTTCTCTGATGTGTTGATTGGGTCTGACGAGGTGGGAAACATCAGGCCATCTGATAGAAGAAAAAATGAGGTTATTTAAAGATGTTCCCATTTGATCATCAAAGGGGGACAACGCATATCTCCTGACACTAGAAGAAAATGAAACCAAGATTAACCAAAGTGCTGAAAAAAATAAAAAGAGAAGATGCTGCAGGAATAGAGCGAAGCAGGGCAGGATAGTGGGAGTTTGAAATTGGAGCAGTTTTTCTGGAAATTTCCCAAGACACATGATGTCCTCTTTTGATATGGTCGGGAGAACAAAAGAAAAATGTTTCTCAGTGAAAGATGAGTGATCGGAAATTCAGGTGAATGGTGGACAGGAGAAGGTCCCGTATCCCACAGGGCCGTTTGACGTGAATCTTTTAAACGACTTAGCTCTGGTACAAGTTTCTACGACTTCGACAAATTTTATTATTTCCGGTTCCCTCTCCCTCTTTTTCTCCCGCTCTACTTATCTATTCCTCGCTCTCTCTTTCTTTTCCGCTTACTCTTTCGCTCTCTCTCTCTCTCTGTCTCTCTGTCTCTCTCTGTCTCTCTGTCTCTCTGTCTCTCTCTGTCTCTGTCTCTCTGTCTCTCTCTCTGTCTCTGTCTCTCTGTCTCTCTCTTTGTCTCTGTCTCTCTCTCTGTCTCTGTCTCTCTGTCTCTCTCTTTGTCTCTGTCTCTCTGTCTCTCTCTGTCTCTGTCTGTCTGTCTGTCTGTCTGTCTGTCTCTCTCTCTCTCTCTCTCTCTCTCTCTCTCGCCCCCAACCTCTCTTTTTTTCTCGCATTCCCCTCTCCTGTCTTTTGCTTTTTTTTTTCTTTCCCTTTTTGATTCTGTTGCATTCTCAAATTGTTCAATAATATTTTTTGGGTTACAGACCTTTCAAACTTTGAACCATCTTGGAATAATGACATGCCATTTATGATATCAGATGGAATAAGAATAGTTACCTAATCTGGTAAAACCCAAACTTATTTTTGCACCCCTTTAAGCATTCGTTATCATGTAAGTTGAAATACAATGCGCAGCTATGTAATCTCACAAGATATTGCAATGTCAGGCTCTTTCTATCTCACCATATGACTATTCTGACATTTAAAAAAAATCGTCACCAGAGATGTTAGCTACGCCATTCTTGGTATCTGAAATAACCAAACATGAAATATCCGAAGATGAAATAAGCAAAGATGAAATGTCCAAAGATGAAATAACCAAAAATGAAATATCCAAAGATGAAATAAGCAAAGATGAAATGTCCAAAGATGAAATAACCAAAGATGAAATATCTAAAGATGAAATATCCAAAGATGAAATATCCAAAGATGAAATAAGCAAAGATGAAATGTCCAAAGATGAAATAACCAAAGATGAAATATCCAAAGATGAAATATCCAAAGATGAAATAAGCAAAGATGAAATAACCAAAGATGAAATATCTAAAGATGAAATAACCAAAGATGAAATTTCCAAAGATGAAATAAGCAAAGATGAAATAACCAAAGATGAAATATCTAAAGATGAAATATCCGAAGATGAAATAAGCAAAGATGGAATGTCCAAACATAAAATAACCAAAGATGAAATAACCAAAGATGAAATATCCAAAGCCTGACATTGCTGACATTAAACCTGTGCCAGTCCCTAACAGCTTCTACTAGTCCCGTCTATTGTAACATACACCTCTGAGTTATCCGAGAGTTGTTACATTTCACTTGAAAAGTTAAAAAACTGGTTTAGGCGTATCGGCTGAGTTTGTGGAGACTTCCTTTCTGGTGGAGATGGTATATCACAAAGCCGTTATGGAAATATTGGGTTAAGATATGGCAGACGTCATGTGGCCAGTTTTCCCAAAACTCAGGTCCAACCATCTCATGAAGATTGCGCAGAAATCAGTGAGGCTAATAAGGCTATTTGTCGAACTAGATGAATGCTAAGGACACTTTCAGAAGAGCCAGTTGTACTTTTGTTTTGGTTTTTTCATTACTTTTACGCGGTTTATACTGTTTCTCTCTCTCTCTCTCTCTCTCTCTCTCTCTCTCTCTCTCTCTCTCTCTCTCTCTCTCTCTCTCTCTCTCTCTCTCTCTCTCTCTCTCTCTCTCTCTCTCTCTCTCTCTCTCTCTCTCTCTCTCTCTCTCTCTCTCTCTCTCTCTCTCTCTCTCTCTCTTCTTGTCTCTTATATACATATGATGTACCGCGTATTTGCTTCTCTGTCTCTCTTCCTCCGTCTAGCACACCATTTCTCTTGTTCTTTTTCTCTCTCCCTCAACCTCTCTGGAAATCTGGCATTCACTTATGTTTATCTCACACTTAGAACAGTTTTATGATCTCTTAGATTTTGTGAATAAACCCCAGGGAAACGTCGCA
The DNA here is from genome assembly GCA_033675545.1 of Elysia crispata. NCBI lineage: Eukaryota > Metazoa > Mollusca > Gastropoda > Plakobranchidae > Elysia > Elysia crispata. The sequence goes on along the minus strand of JAWDGP010001217.1, from coordinate 98,958 downwards.
TTCAGTCAACCGATCCTAAAGTTTGTCACAAATTGTGCCGTCTTACAACGTGAAGTTTTATTTCCTCATCAAATCATCGTCAGTATTTTTATTTATTTATTTATTATCGTTTCCCATAAAACCGTTTTTAACGCGAGCATTGTCCCGTATCCCACAGGTTGATCCAGTGGTTCACAACAGACGGCTTCTACAGTCAGGAAAAATCAACAAAATCGAAACGAGATCGAAACTGATCAAGTAAGTGTGGGTCTCTCACAAGACACTGTCCACTGCCTCAGGTACCGGCATTTACGCGAAGCTTTTTCAGCTTGTGAAGATCAATTCACACTATCGATTTATTTCTTTAGATTTTTCATATCTGATTTATGACAGAGTCTGATTGTTCAGGCGGTGGCACACCGGAAATCGGGTTATATTTTTCTTTTACCTCAAGCTGAAAGTTATGGTCTTAAAATAGAGCTACCATTTCGATGTTAGTTTTTTTTTTTTTGTACGTTGACCAAACAGTCAGAGTCGAACAGACCAATTAAACATTAAGGAAAATAAAAAAAAATAAACAGATGTAAACAATAATATAGAATTCCCAGAGATTCATTTTTCTCACGCCTTGACAGATGGTAACTGTGGTCTTAACTTAGAGCTTTCACTATGTTACATGTGGGGGACTTTCCCTCTCGCTTGGATTAAGTCAATGCTTAGCTATTAGTAGCCGATGGTGATATTTCTACCTCACATGTGTGCAATGCCTGGCGAAGGTTTGCATTGTTTATCAATACAGGGCTAAGACCACCAAAAGAATAAATGAGGCACTCAAAACAAGCTTTTAATAATATTATCTTCCTTCACTCAAATCTACCTAAAAAAATCTGAAAATCCAAACCACAACTGACGGTTTATGTGTAGACTTTAATCGCCGTGATCAGAAAGCTGTATCTAACCGCTCAACTCTTTGGGTCCTAACATCTTCTCAGGGTATGGCCTAACGGGGATGATCTGAGAGGTCCTAGGCGGGTCCTGTTGAGCCCCAGGATCAACCCATTCACCCTGACCAATGTGATGGCTGCTGTTAACGAGATCATGAAGGAGGATCTGAACGGCACCGTGGAAAAGTGAGTTTGTCAGGTTCATACTCTGGTGGGGGCTTTACAATACATTTGTCACTCTGTAACACAGACGATTGACAGGTTAATATACTATTCCATATAGATTATCATTCTATAACACAGGCGTTTAACAGTTTACTATACTGTACTATACTATACAGATTATCATTTTATAACGCAGGCGTTTGACAGTTTCATATACTATACCATACAGATAATCTTTCTATAGCACAGGCGTTTGACAGTTTAATATACTATACCATACAGATTATCATTCTATAACTCAGGCGTTTGACAGTCTAATATACCATGCAACACAAATTATCATTCTATAACACAGACGTTTGACGGTTTACTATAATATAACATACAGATCATCATTCTTTAATACAAGCGTTTGACAGTTTAATATACAATACCATACAGGTTATCATTCCATAACACAAGCGTTTGACAGATTAATATACTATACCATACAGATTATCATTCTATAACACAAGTGTTTGACAGTTTGCTATACTATACTAGACAAATTATCATTTTATAACACAGGCGTTTGACAGGTTAATATATTATACCATACAGATTATCATTCTGTAACACAGGCGTTAGACAGATTCATATACTATACAATACAGATTATCATTCTATGACACAAGCGTTTCACAGGTTAATATACTATACCATACAGATAATCATTCTATAACACAGGTGTTTGACAGTTTAATATACTATACCATACAGATTATCATTCTATAACTCAGGCGATTGACAGTTTAATATACCATGCCACACAAATTATCATTCTATAACACAGACGTTTGACGGTTTACTATAATATACCATACAGATTATCATTCTATAACACAAGCGTTTAACAGTTTAATATACTATACCATACAGATTATCATTCTGTAACACAGGCGTTAGACAGATTCATATACTTTACCATACAGATTATCATTCAATAACACAGACGTTTGACAGTTTACTATACTTTACCATACAGATAATCATTCTATAACACTGGCGTTTGACAGTTTACTATACTATACGATACAGATAATCATTCTATAATCCTGGCATTGGACTGTTTAATACACTATACCATACAGATTATCATTCTATAACCCAGGCGTTTGACTGTTTAATACACTGTACCATACAGATTATCATTCTATAATCCAGGCGTTTGACTGTTTAATACACTATACCATACAGATAATCATTCCATAACACAGGCGTAGAGGTGATAAATCTGAAATACTCGAGATGGTTACAATGCAGATCGGTTGGCAAACCTGAGTCACTAGCGATGATCAGATTAAGAGTGAGATTGTGACGATATTGTTGCTATAATAGCAAGTTTACACCTACTTGACGATCCCCACTTATATCGACTGTAAGAAGATTATTACATCATTGTAAACGGGGTATAAATACCATTGTGTGGACGTAGGCTTCTTGACAGAACATATAAGTATCATAGAGATAATGTTGAGTGTAAAGAAACTTTTCATCTATTATTCCATAATATTTTACACGCCATAAATTACCCGATTAAAAAAAAAATATCCTTTCGAAGGACGGTTCGTATAAATTTTTGAAAATCAAAAACTGGAACAAAAAAAAAATCACAGGCAATGCCCATTTTTTCCCTAAACGAATATTTAAAAAAAACCCAAGTTGTTTATCAAATAAACAATATTGTAATGTACAATATTGTAAAGATCTTCTCACAGCCGCTCTACGTGGATATCGTGACGAAGGTGTAAACTCGCCATTACAGCAAAAATGGCATTACTTATTGGGATTGGCAATCTCACTCTTATTCTCACCACAAAAATCCTGAGATCTTTCTCGAACCATTTTCCCCTCAGGCTGTATTTCGTGAACGGCATCAAAGTGTCTGACGTGGATCAGATCTCACACAACGGGTTCTACGTTGCTTGCAAAAAGTCGGACAGGTTCAAGAACTGTAGATACAGCGAGTCTGGAACCAAGAACCTTTCGACCTCTCCACGCCTGGAGAGGAAATTGTGAGACATCATCACAGTATCATGGTTATCAGAATCATCAACATCATCAACATCATCACAGTATCATGGTTATCAGAATCATCAACATCATCAACATCATCACAGTATCATGGTTATCAGAATCATCAACATCATCAACATCATCACAGTATCATGGTTATCAGAATCATCAACATCATCAACATCATCACAGTATCATGGTTATCAGAATCATCAACATCATCAACATCATCACAGTATCATGGTTATCAGAATCATCAACATCATCATCATCATCATCATCACAGTATCATGGTTATCAGAATCATTAACATCATCATCATCACAGTATCATGGTTATCAGAATCATCAACATCATCAACATCATCACAGTATCATGGTTATCAGAATCATCAACATCATCATCATCGTCACCTCGATTTTAATTACTTTCATGGAATTCGTTTTCACCATCTCAATCATCCTCATCATCATCATCATCATCACCTCCATTGTAATCCTCTTGAAACTCATATGCGCCCTGATTTTTATCGCAAACAGATCTTAGACTTAAGGGAGTTTTTTATGGTAATTGGATTTTTTAATTTATATAATCATAAATTTCATAGATTGCATTTTCATCATCTCAATCTTCATCATCATCGTCGTCATCATCATCATCATCATCATCATCACCATCATCATCATCATCAACATCACTATCACCACCACCAGTACCACCACCACCACCACCACCAAATCATGACCATTATGTTCGAGCACCATCATCATCGTCATCATCATCATCATCATCATCATTACTATCATCATGATCATCAACATCACTATCATCATCACCACGACCACCACCACCAAATCATGACCATTATGTTTGAGCACCATCATCGCTTACTGGAGATTTGAACCGTCCACAGCCTGGCACCACTAAACTACTCCCGCTCTAACAACTCGACCCAGTCATCACCCGAGCACTCCAACGCCTCCACCCAGAACTCCACCAACGGACATCCACCAAGGTAGGGCGCACAAGGCGTGATCGTGACACACTTTACTCAATATTTTACTTCAATCTGTTGAGTGGAGGAGTTGTGATTTTGCTTCGTAACAACGGCATTATAGTATAGGGAGAACTGAGATGAAGAATCTTTAGTTTTGTTTGTAGAAAAACCATGAAGAGGCTGCTGAAAAATCTTATCGCAAATGTTAAGAGGTTAAAAGTTAACGGGGTCATATTTATGATATACTGATTTAACGCGTATGTACACGTTTTGCCGTAATCGGTTAACGATTAAAATCTGATTTAGATTCTGAAACTTCCATTAGAAGATTGTTCAGTATGTGGTCTCTATTAGTGAGCGTTGAACCGATATGACCTGTATTCTCTGAGAAACGTCTCCCCCTCTATCTCGCCATGTCCTGGGCTTGTCCATCCCTGGTCTAGGCGGCGGGCAGCACGTCGAGATGACGAGCAGGTGTTCCCAGCCAGGCCGGTGAAGCACACGAGAAGCTCCGAGAAAAACAGGGCTGTGGACCTGGACAAAGGTGAGAGAATAGCCAGTGGTCACGTGAATGTGTGTTTGTGGTAATAACAGAATGATAGACAATATTGCAGATGGTAACCGAAATACCTTATCATTTGATCTAGCTAAATCCTCCAATAGCAGTGGTAAGAAGTGCATCTGGCACATAGCCGTGGACCTGGGTATAGGTGAGAAAATAGCCAGTGATCACGTGACTTTGCGTTTGTGTTAATAAAAGATAGACAATGTGGTGATTCTGCAGATGGTAACGGAAAAAAAATAGTTAATTTGATTTAGCCAAGTTTTCCAAAAGCAGTGGTAAGAAGTGCATACATCTGGCATAATATGAATAAATGCAGATCTTTGCGACAACGAGATGAGATTAGAAGAAAGACATATTGTAGCTAGAAGCAAAGATGAGAGAAGCAAAAAAGACTTATTGATCAAATACTAACGTGAAATACTGCTTGTATAAAGGAGACATAATTATTATCGCAAACCGCCTAGTCTGACCCAGTTTTGCGCTAGAATAGTCAATAGCTAGACTACTCAATGTGGATGGTATGTTGGACTCTAGTACCTGATTCTACGTTTTCATTTTCTCTCTCTCTCTCTCTCTCTCTCTCTCTCTCTCTCTCTCTCTCTCTCTCTCTCTGCCTCCCTCTCTCTTCATCTATCTCTCTATCTCTTTCTCTCGCACTCTCCCCTCCCTCTCTCTTAGACCAAGGCGGCATGTTTAAAGCGAAGCAGAACAACCGGACAACCCACGGGGCCAGGGAGGTACAGGAGAACAGACACACTCGGACAGAACTTCCGGTGGACCAGAGACAAGCCAAGCCAGTAGAGGTAAATATCAAGGCGAAACGGGGGGGGGGGGGGGGGGAGGGACCCCATGGTCTGCCTGACACTCATGGAGTACTCGAGGTCGCCATATGACTTCATTATTTGCCTATAGAAACTCCCTATATTGGAAAGATGTTAAAATTCAACTGGTGCTAGAAGATTTACTTTCCCCCATGGCTCTCTCAGGAGTATGATATTGGGATCTTGCTTGCCAAGTTAAGCTTGATTGCAAAATCCGTTTATGATTCACAGTGTGTCGCATTGATAAATGATAAATACATACCTATAGAAGATACGAAGATTACCACGACGTGTTTCGTTCAAAGCCATAAACCCTTCCTACGTTGCTGGATGAATGTTACAACTTACCTTGGTATTTCCTGCTGACCAGGACGAGGCCATTGAGGCAGAAGATATTCAGAGCAGGACGTCACGTGGTGGGGAGGAGCATGTGGGCGTGGTTACTCGTGCTAGCCACGCCCCTGCCTACAGGCGCCATGTAATGATTCTGTAGTCGAAGTCATCATTCTATTCATCACTTTTTTTCTGTTTATTTAGCTTTACAATTTATATTCAAACACGACATAATTATTCATATGGTTGTGTGTCGATTTTTTTTTTGTGTGTGTGATAAGATTTATAATCTTTGATGCACCTAGATAGTCATCTGCTATTTTCACACTCTACTTTTTCCTTTGAACCAAAAGAAGCAACGAAATAGAACAAGCTTTGTAAACATTTGATATCTTCAAAGAAATCCAAGTTGAGTTTAGCTTCAAACAATGAAAATACAAGTTTCCAAGAGTACATGGAGAGAATCGAGCCTTTGTTTGTTGAATCACCGCCGCAGCAACTCCAGAGGACACCATTGTTGTACTTGCTGTTCTAACAGACGAGGTCAAGCATGATGGTTATTCGACTTTCAAACAATGAACGCAAAACAGTGGCGTGACACCCATGGGAGGTTGTTGAACCTATAAACCTTGCGGTGATCCTGTGGTTTTGATATTACTTCAATGGGATATTGATACACATAAATATTTTAGAACGATATGGTTTTAGAAAACGAGAAAATGGTGCTCCTGAAAGGCGCCCACAGTAAAAATTCTGGAGATATAACCATTTTTTAACAAGGAAACAAAACGGTCATTATTTGTTTTGGTATACGGTTTTATCTGGGCCATCACATAAATACTGGTAACCTGTTTTACGATATTACACGGTTCCATGTTCCTCCTTTGTTCCGGCCGCGACAGAACCTTCTGGTATTCGTAGATTGTTTTACCAAGCCATGTCAAAAGCGTTAAATATGTCACACGCGATGTTGAGTTCTACAATATGTTGTGAATCGACCTGCGCATTGGTTAAAGCGGAAGTTACTGAACCAAGATCCTAATTGGACAGCCATTGTTGCCCGGATGTAGTTTGATTTATCGAAAGTACCATCAAATTTGTACCTAAAAGTCAATTTCTGGTCTGAATTTTCTTACATTTGATGGTCTCAAGATAGATACAGGGCCTAAAGGTTGGCTGGGCTGTGGCTTTTCTTTGTGAAGAAACGAAAACATATCGGAAACCAATAAGTGGTGAACTCAGCCGCTCAGTCCCTGCCGTGTGTTAAATGTTAGGGGGGAAAAGCTTCATAGCAACACAGAACAGAAGTGTTATTCTCCTGTATAGAGGGCAGTCACAGCAACAAAAACAAGAACAATAATAACAAAAGCAACAACAACAATAACAACAAACAACAATAAATCACTCTGTATTATTGTGCGGTTGATGAAAGTATTCCAGCATTGTTTTTGAAATTTGTGTATTTATATATATATGTATATATTTTTTTTTCTTTTTACAATGCCACTCTCACATTCATTATCCCAATTCACTAATATATTATCACTGTGTTCTGATGTGACGGTTAGGAATCAACCATAATCATGAAGAACCTTTGCTAGAATCGATATATTCCATATGACATACCTAATTTTCTCTTCTTTTTGTGTGGATACAATTTGTGGTTTTGGGATTCGGACGACGGTTTTTTGTTTCTTTCTCTTTTTTTTTTCTTGTGATAAATCCACTATTCTTTCTGTCATATGTGTGTGATCTATGAACTGAAAATCAAGAAATTCTTTTGTTGGACAATAATTCATAGTATCTAATTGCGAGTAAAAAAATTAATGTAACTTTACTCTTTTGTTGTAGAAGGAATGTTTTCTGTGTTTATGCTGAATTGATTAAAAATCAAAGTATAATAACATTTTATCTTGAAAGTTAAATCGACCTTTATATTTTTTATAACTTCATTCTTTTTTTCTTTCATAGTAAGTCAAACCTCACCTTTTTACTAACAAATCATAAATTGTCTTAAACTAAATGTAAAAGTCGTGGACTCAAGAGCCTTACATCTCTCTATGCATGCCGTCATCAAATCTGTGTGGAGTAAACAATGCAAAAAAAAAGAGAGACAAAAAAGTCAAGGCTTAAACAGTTTCTCTCATTGTAGATCTTATTATGCCTCATTAAGAAATATCCTTCACAGGACCTCCCCTATCTACCCTCCAGCTTTTTTTTTTGTCCAACTAAACAATTGTTTCCATAAATCGTAAGGGTAGAAGCGTTGCTAGTTAAACTAATAATAAACTTCCTTCGATAATTCTTTTTATTTTCTGTATTTCTTTTCAGGAGGAAAGGCTACCGAAAGGGAAAAAGGTATGACCTGACTAGAAAATAGGCTTTAGACCCATTTCGTCGTGATTATGTTTGAAAAAATACTATTATGGTGGAACCCAATTTTACTTTTTTGAAGGTTTATTGTCACCCAGATATCTACATGTTCAGTTTTGAAGTGTAAGTTTCTAAGTCAAGACTTAAAGTTGTTTTTATGATCAGAAAAAGTGTTTATTTTCAATCGTAATGAAAATTCGACTACATTGAACTCAATTTTTTAATTTATACTCTTTGAACCAAATAACATCAAATATGCATGATCAATGTATTTCTTTCAAAAAAAAAAAAAGCCTCCATTGATAGGTGCTTACAAAAACATTTTATTGTATATTGAAATCGTAATCTATAGAAAAAAAAAAGTTGATAGTTAACGCCATAAAGACATCAAGTTAACCGTCTAGATGAGTCGTTAAACTAGACATTTTACAATAAGCATTACACAACTAGAAGAAACGAAGATTACTCCAAGGACAATCAATTATTTTTCTTACTGCTTTAACTGTAGTCATTGATTTATGCGTGCGAAATTTAATTGCTTCTTTCTATTTCTTAGAAACCACTAATTTCCCTATGGAATAATTTTTTTTTTACGCTTGCAGTTTGCTACTGATTCTATAATCTTTTTTTTTCCGATTATATACTCCATGAATTATACACGCCCTCAACTTTGTATCTCTTCACTAGTTTGCATGAGGCCTCTTCAACATATTTCCATCTATTATTTATGCATGCTTCAATTTCCCTCTCCTCTAATGTACCTATTGACTTTTCTCTGCACTTTATTTTTGTATAAACACTACAATTGTTATTTTTCCTCTCTACTATGTTGGGAGGTTCCACTGAATGAGAAGCCTTTGTCTCCTCACATAGTTTCCTTTTTATTTGTCGAAATACGAGACATTTTTGTCGTTATGACAGTGTCAAGAGAGAGAGAGAGAGAGAGATAGAGATAGAGAGAGAGAGAGAGAGAGAGAGAGAGAGAGAGAGAGAGAGAGAGAGAGAGAGAGAGAGAGAGAGAGAGAGAGAGAGAGAGAGAGAGAGAGAGAGAGAGAGAGAGAGAGAGAGAGAGAGAGAGAGAGAGAGAGAGAAATTAACTGTCCGTGTTCTTTGGTTGATCACCTCATTTGTGCAACCCGAATCACACTCAGCAGTATTTACAAAATGTATTAGGTGTCTTTTGCTACTGCTGCTGCTACTAGTACTGCTATTACTACTACTACTACTACTACTACTACTACTACTACTACTACTACTACTACTACTACTACTACCACTACTACTACTACTACTACTACTACTACTACTACTAATACTACTACTACTACTACTACTACTACTACTACTACTACTACTACTACTACTACTACTACTACTACTACTACTACTACTACTACTACTACTACTACTACTACTACTACTACTACTACTACTACTACTACTACTACTACTACTACTACTACTACTACTACTACTACTACTACTACTACTACTACTACTACTACTACTACTACTACTGCTCCTCCTACTACTACTACTACTACTACTACTACTACTACTACTACTACTACTACTACTACTACTACTACTACTACTACTACTACTAATGCTACTACTGCTACTACTACTACTACTACTACTACTACTACTACTACTACTACTACTACTACTGCTACTAATGCTACTACTGCTACTACTACTACTACTACTACTACTACTACTACTACTACTACTACTACTACTACTACTACTACTACTACTACTACTACTAATGCTACTACTACTACTACTACTACTACTACTACTACTACTTCTTCTTCTACTATTAGTTCTGCGACTAGTTCTACTTCTCTTACTATCACCACCACCATCACAACAGAACTATTTCTGGTATATTTACTAGTAAAACAACCACTACTATAGCACTACAACTCATATTTCTTTTTCACTTCTAGGGCTGCTTGCAATAAATGTCATTCTTGCTACAGATGTTTTCACACACAATTATCACGAAATCTTCCACTTTCTCTTAGTTTCTTTTTCTTCTCCCTGTTCCTCTTTTATTTCTCCGCATCACTTTCTTCATTAGTCTTCTTTCCTCCTCATCCTCACGATCATCAAGAACTTTATTATCTTCTACCATTTCATATTCCATCTTCTTTACTCTGTCTATTTTTTCATCTTGTCCTTTTCTTCTTTCTCCTTTAAAGTGTTCCAATAAGTGCAATCATGGTAATAAAAGTTGAGTAAGTTACGCAAGCTTTGTATAACCTGCAGTATTTTGTTTACGTCTATTGCGACTTACATCAAGCCATGATGATGTCCAGTTTATCCATCTCTGGATCAAATTCTGGACCTCCTTAATGTCATTCAGACTTGAAACAAGAATAATTCACATCCCCAAACAGAAGTGTTTTATACTAGTTTGTATCCGGACGCAAAAAAAAATGACCGAATAGATGCCTAAATTTTAAAGAATAAAAAAGTGAGAAATGTCCTGTATTGGAAACTTATCTCGATGTTGATCAAAGCAATTTTTTAGACTGACCATATTTTTAGTTTTGTGCCTGAAATCGAGGTTCATAAAACCTTTTTTTCCATTCTGATTTAAAAGTATTCACGTATATTTCTTTTGCCACGCTTGGAAATATCGTCGAGACTGAACTAGATGTAGGACAGTATTTTCTTGATTAATCCACCTAAAAGCATCGGAGACTGGATCGCAATGACTGCCATTCCAGCTCCGCTTCTGTAAGACGGAAACAAACGTGACAAAGATTTTCCCTTTCTGGAGTTCGGAAACTGATATTTTTTTTACCTTCTGCCCGCTATATGGTGTAGTGTTTCATCTCCAGCCAGCCTGAATAATCCCGCCTTAACTTGAGCGTATGACGCAGAGAGCAATACAAAAAAAAATTGATTAAAAATGATAACAATAACACTTCTGCCTCGCAAGCCTTCATTGCCTGGTGTTATGGTGGTGTGTGGCCAGCCATCTCAACGGCTTTCCATCGCTCTGAGGTTCGATCTCCGCCGTCAACTCACAAAACAGAATTGACACACGTCATGGATGATAGTGGTCTTATATAGCGTTTTTTTTCTTCTATAACTTTTACACGGAAATCGCTTGATGGATTAGTTGCCTCAAGACACTGGGCAACACTTGGGCTGCCGAACCTAGAGGTGGTCTGGTCAAGTTGTTTGATCGCCTTCACTGGTCGGAGGACCGTCCGAACAAGTCAAGTTCATCAAGCATAATGAAGCTGTATGTCCACGCCATAGACTAAGCTCCATGCTACAGACTGAGCTCCATGCAACAGACTGAGCTCCATGCCACAGACTGAGCTCCATGCAAGAGACTGAGCCCTATGCCACACAGACTAAGCTCCGTGCAACAGACTGAGCTCCATGCCACAAACTGAGCCCCATGCCACAGACTGAGCCATATGCCACACAGACTGAGCCCTATGCCACACAGACTGAGCTCCATGCAACAGACTGAGCTCCATGCCACAGACTGAGCTCCATGCCACAGGCTGAGCTCCATGCCACAGACTGAGCTCCATGCTACTGACTGAGCTCCATGCCAAAGACTGAGCTCCATGCCACTGACTGAGCTCCATGCCACAGACTGAGCTCCATGCCACTGACTGAGCTCCATGCCACTGACTGAGCTCCATGCCACAGACTGAGCTCCATGCCACAGACTGAGCTCCATGCCACTGACTGAGCTCCATGCCAGTGACTGAGCTCCATGCCACAGTCTGAGCTCCATGCCACAGTGTGAGCTCTTTGCCAAACCCTGGTCCTAATCTGCCGCCAGCTTCGAGCGTCTTATAACTTTACAAGAACGTTAAAACCATGGATTACAGATGACATGGAGGAAATTGGCCACATTTTCTCTGTCTCTCGCCCCAAAAACTTCTGCTCTGCTATTTCCCTTCCTACTGTTTCATAATACAAATTAAATTCCAATGATTCTATTGTAGAAACAAATCAACCCTGTAAAGAAGAAAAAAGTTCGGTGGAATGGGACAGTGTGAGTGCGAATAGTGACTGTGGTATAGTCTTTTGGTTGCTTGTCCTATTGGTCGATATCGAGAAAGAGAATTACAACTATGAAACATGTTTCCATAACATAATGTTTTAAAATCTGCACATTTTGCACAGTTTCTTTTTTTTTTTTTATTTTCGTTCAATACACACGTTTTATCTCCGCCGCTCCAGCGATCTATTTTCAAAATGATATACGTCAGCAAAAGCCATAAACAAATTTAACTTTTTTTTCCAATCTAGATAATATTTTCTGAACCATTGTGAGTTCTTCTGTGTAATCTCCAAATTACTGAATTATGAGTAACTGATTTGCGGCAGAAATCCCTTATATTATGATCGAACCATGAAATATAATTATTGGGGATTCTATTCTGTAGACAGAAAGGCTTTATCAGACATTAGGGGAAATAAATCGAGATAACCCGAGGTCTTTCCTGGTAAGACTAAGGGATCAGGAACCGCTTCATTCCTAGTGATTGAGGATTTCATACAGTGGCTCTTACAATCAAGGGGAAATATCCCGAGGTCTTTCCTTCTAAGATTAAGATTTATGGGTCTGTTTCATTTTCAGTGATTTACGATTTAAGATAGTGATTGCCAAAAAGTTTTGTTTGTTAATGTTTTTCACAAGAATCTGAAACAGTTTACTGCGTATGTCTAGGGAGGGATGCAGGGGGAGGTTGAGGGCTAGAACAGTTTAATGATAAGAATATTATACCATGATTATCCTGTCCACTATGAATGGTTTTCAGCGGCTGACACTCTCTCTACCTTATGTCCTTAACCAAGTGGCTGTTTCATGAAATTGTTATTTCTTTTTTTTTATTTTTACATTTTCCTCTTACACCTCTCAGCCAGTCATTCCAAGCAGTCCACATAATCGATGTTGTTTAGTTTGTTAGCTGCACTGCACTCCGACCTCGTAGCGGTCTAGGCGCACGCCCGATAGATGACACTACATTACTAGTAATTTTGTTATTTATTTCATTATTAATTCCTTTTCTTCTTCCGTCATTTTAATTTTTGTTTAATTGAGACAAACTGACTTAATGGAAATTGAATGCTTCAACATAAAACGAGCTCACATGTAGACTTGATATAATTCAACTTTGGAGTTAATCTGGTAAGGGATACAAAACTTTTTGTTACCCCTCGTTATTTTTTTTATCTAATTGTATCCGTAATCTTAGGAATAAATTAACCAAAAGTATTTCAAAAATTGATCCTTTTATTTCTGTTCTTTTTTCTTTGTATTTTTGTCCTTCTAATTCATTAACACTCGTCTTTTATTCTATTTAACATTTTCTTTTTCAATTCACCCTTTTTACAACTTTGAAAAGATGTAGATTTTTTTTCTAGGTTTTTTATTTCTCCATTATTTACTTCAGTATCGTGATGAAAGTGAACGTAATTCTTTCTTGAAACTCCATTATTGTGATTTCTTGATACTTCGTTGTTGTGATTGAACTGATTTAACCTCTTAAGGGTGACCATCTTCTTAACAGCTTCCCTCAGTCTCCCTATGAGAAATGTTAAGCTGTTGTAACGAGAGAGCCGTGCTAAGTTTTTAGTCTAAGACTTATGCTGAAGATACACACTTGACTATCTTTATGATAATAATTCGCGGGAGATCTTTCCTCTGGATTCGCCTCGGTGTTTGGCATGGGTCATCATAAAACTCTCGTAAATCCTAGATTGCGTGTTCGAATTCTATGAATTTTTTTTTTTCAAATCAAATATCAGTACAAATTTAACCTGCATGATTTGCATGAGTGTAGGAACTTTTGTTGTAGATTTTTTTTGTTTTATTTTTATTATTTTTTTTTTAGTTTTCAGAATAACATTCTTAAACAAACTGTACAACATTTTATTTAGTTTCTATGGGTTAAGATAAGTTGTGTGTAGTTTATTCGATTAGTCATTGGAAAATAGAATAAGCAACCAATTGAGACATACAAATCGACAGTCTCTCTCAAAGTGTCTATAGGTAGCAATCCTTAGAAACTTGACTTGTATACTGTAGAGTCCAGAATCATTACAAAAGTGTTGTTGGCTTTTTTTTTTTAATTAAATCCAGTATCTAGATTTCAAAATCTTTCTACATTTTTTTTAAAGAGTTTTATATTGTCACCAAATTCAGTAAAAGAATTTATCTAATTAACTTTCTAAATCCATACGGAGATATACTTTCTCCATTTCACGGTTTTTTTTCCTAAACCCTGCACGGGCAGGGCATGGTTTTATTAGGTGAGGTGCACAACTAGAGGCGGCACTTAAACACTCCGGTAGATTTGGGGCCGCACAATTTCTTCAAGTGAAGAGGAATATTACATACAAATATTAGACGAGAAGTGGTTTCCTCAAAATAAAGCTCTCTTCAACCAATAAATGTGTTATATACTCTATAAAAAGAACCACTTGCACCTTTCAACATCTGAGAACTCAATGTTATATAGCTTTAAAAGGCTTAACTAGATGTGAATATTTTTTTTTCATTCTGTAGATGAAAGGAAGAATTGAATATGTCGCAAATTTCATTGAAGAAATGGGAAGAACTGGGTACAAAGTAAGCATTGCGCAATGCTGATCTCTAAGATAAGGATCGACAACCTAAAGACACTTTGAGGGATGGTGCTGGGTCCACCACTCTCATCTCGTCTGATTCCACCCACACAGTTTGTTCCAATATTCGGCCACACCCACACAGTTTGTTCCAATATTCGGCCACACCCACACAGTTTGTTCCAATATTCGGCCACACCCACACAGTTTGTTCTAATATTCGGCCAATGTATTTTGATCCACCGATACGATTGTACATTGTTATTATTCTATCACGATATTTAAAGTCTGGCTCCTTCTCCCCCCCCCCCCCCTCACTCTTCCCCTCCCAAACTGCCCCTTGACCCCTGTCTCCATTCTTCTTGACTTCTGCGCCCACCCTTCTCTCCCCCTCGTCAACTGTCGGCCCGCCCGTTACCATGACAACAGCAGACTCCTGGTGCCAGGAACGGTCCATCCTCCCAGGGAGGGGGTGTCGAGGCCAGGACCAACAGCAAACGCTCCCCGCCAACAGGGCAACAACAGCAGCAGCAGCAGCAGCAGCAGAGACAGAAGAAGGAGAGCCCAGCACCTAGACATGATGAGTTAGAAAGACAGAGGGTAAATAACTTGCCGTTAACGCCCAAAATTCTTAACTCTGTGTAAATACAAAAGAAATCAACGTATCTTAAAAGCCCAAAATTCTTTACTTTCTGTAAATAATAAAAAAAGTCAACTTGTCTTTAACGTCCGAATTCTGAACTATATGTACATTTTTAAAAATCAGTTCTCTTTAACGTCCTCAATTCTGAACTTGGTGTAAATAAAAATCCTAGGTCTCGTGTAAAGATTTGTAGTTTGCTAGAAAGTTTTGTAAAATATCGTTCCACTGCAGGCGATATGTTGGAGTATCCAGTAGAATCTCTAAATAGATTGGGAAGTTATAGACATTCCCTTTATTGTAGAGCTGTTAGAGTTTGTACGGTTTAAACTACGGTAATATCTTAAAATTATATTTTTTTATTTTTTTGTTTTTTTGTTACTATGATATGTACTATTCGAATAAATTGATACATTAATATGTTGAAAATAATGCACATGAATATCGCGATGACTGTGTATTGCTTCAACACCTCGCAACTGATAACTATTTTGTTTATCCTCCTCTGGTCTCTTCAGTCTGCAGCCAAGATTCAAGCCGGCTACCGGGGCTACAAGACAAGGCAGGAGCTCAAGGGAAGCAAGAGGCGACAGGCCTCCCCTGCCCCTGCAGCGCCCCCTACCAACAAAGTAGACGATGATCGTAACAATCACGACGATTATGACGAGGAAAGAAATCGCGCAGCGGCGAAGATCCAAGCCGGGGTCAGGGGTCACCAATCCCGACAGCGCTCCCGCGGAAGGCAGTCAGAACCGGAAGTGAACCTTCAGCAGGAAGACACTCTCCTGGGCGAGGAGGAGCGGGCGGCGGCCAAGATTCAGGCAGGGTTCAGAGGGTTCCAGACCAGGCGAAAGATGAAGGAGAGGAACGTGAAGCAGGAGATGGAGAGAAGGAGAGAGGAGGAGGAGAGAGCCGCCAGCAAGATCCAGGCTGGCTACAGGGGGTTCTCCTCCAGGAAGAGCACCAGGAACAGCTTAAGAGCAGACGAGCCGGGCTCCTCCCCGCCCCCAGCCCCGGCCGCCCGCCAACAGACACCGCCACGGGAGGACAGCTACGACAGCCTGGACCGTGAGATAGCCGCCGCCACCAAGATCCAGTCGTCGTACCGCGGCTACGTGGCCAGGAGGCAGTACGGCAGCAAGCGTGCGGCAGCGGTAATCCTACATGATAATCTGAGTGATAAGAATTATGCTAGTGATAACCATGATGATGATGATAATACTGGAGATGGTTCTAATCGGGCGCGCGATGATCTTACCCAATCCCCATCATCCCCTCTCCCCATACAACCAAAAGAAAACGAAAATGAAAACCAGGTCCCCGAATCCCCCCACCCCCCTCCCCGTTCCCTTACACCACCTTTAGTATCAAACGAGAGAGCTGTTGATAGATTTAGGTCGTCAGCCGGGGAGATTCACGGTGAGATACACGGTGAGATGAGACCCAGCAGCCAGCCCGCGTCACCACAGCGCAGTGGCAGCGATCACGGCACATCCGGGCTAGAGGGGGCAGCAGACGGCAAGGAGACGCCGCCTGCAATGGAACAACCGGAACAGGAAACAGGTGGTGGCCAAGAGAGAAGCACGGAGTCCCAACGTAGTCCGAGTTCAGATCACAGTCGTGTCAAAGGTCAAGAAGATCGTACGTCTCCGGTACCTCTGCCTGCTCAGAACGAGACAGGTGGTCCTCCGGAACAGGAAGTGGACCGTGTAAATCTCGATGGCGAGTCTGCTCTAGCAGCTGACGTTCCTGATGACCCTGCAGGTCACGGAAAACAAAACGGTCACGCTAAACCTCTTGAGGGAACGGGAGCACGCGAGAGTGACGTCAACAGCTAGGTCACGGCGGTAACGTGAATCCCTCGGCACAATTTCTAATTTTAGCTTTGCCACCAGTGATCTAATCGTAATGCACACTTGTATGTCACGCCCATATCGTGTTGCCCGTTGCCTGCTTGTTGCTGCCTGTTTTTCCTCGCTAGGGTGTAGATCTAGGCCTCACCTAGAGCTAATCAGCTAGCCCGGCTGTAGAGTTTTTCTCTCTCTAGCAAACTATTTTAATCAACTTAACTTGTGTGAGTTCTCGTGACAACAATTTTTTTTCCTCACTCCACCCTCAGGCTGGTGCCTGATATAGCAACAATAGAAGAAAACTTGAGCTAAAAAAACAACAACACTGCCCTTTAGATTTTTATATCATCAGCTTTTCAATTTTCCGAAACTTGATCTGTTATATTATCTGAAACTTAGTCTTTTATATTATCCGAAAATTGATCTTTTATATTATTCGAAACTTGATCTTCATGATTCAAAATGATCTTTTTAAGTCCATCTTTGTGTCCTTGGATTAATGCAACTTGTTTTTCATTTTATTTTATTTTTTTCATTTATTTATTATTATTTTTTTTTTTGCAAAAGAAAAGACGTGTTTCTCAAAAATGAAAATGACGGGTAAGGCTGAATGTCTTTACGTTGCTTCATGAACATTTTGGATATCGTGTAAGGTTGAATAGCGCGTCAATTAGTTGTAGTAAGTCGGACAGACGTATAAAATAAATTCAGTAATAAATTCACAAATAAGAAATATGACCATTCGCCAAGCGCTATATTTGCTCTGGCAGCAAGGATTATCATGCACGATGGTTTACAATAAGTTCATTCCACATTTTAATTTTCAATTGTAGAACTCTCTCATTTGGCGTCTATGTAAAATATTTGAGTTAACTGTGGACACATTTTCATTTTTTTTATACTGTAAAACCATGGAAAAGGCAAATATTGACTAGTGTGAACACTTAGAGTAGAACGCGCGACATTTTCTAGATACAACATTTCAGATAGAGGTTATATTGCCACGTTTGGTTTCCCATTTTCAGCATAATGACAAATACTGGCCATAGTTTATTCACATTGGGGGTAAGTCCCTCAAGCCTTTTCTCTTTAATAGTTTTTTTCCTTCTTTTTCTTTTCTTCCCATCAAAATGATATTTTTTTACATTTTAAAAGTAGAAATATTTCTGCAAGTCGCTACCCGCTGATTTTTTTAAAATCTTTTATCTGATCTGAATTTTATATTTCCTACAATGTCACAATCTTTTCAGTATTTCTTTACCTAGTAAAAACGAAAAAAATGTATCGTAGTTTATTTATAGCTCATTAGATCCAATATAATTATCGCTTTTGTATTTCACCTTTTCATTCTTTTTTCTTCTTATTTTTTATTTTGTTTAAAGAAAATTCTAAAGAATGAAATGAAGAAAGAAGGGAAATGACACAGATAAAACAAACTACCTTTGAATAATATGGCCGTTTTCTCACCCAGCTTACTATTGGTTTTTGTTTTTTTTTTAAATCCGTGCCTTTTCTCGAATTATTGCTTTATAATATCAGCTGGTTACCAATTCCTAGCCTTGCATCCGCCTCTCTCTCTCTCTCTCTCTCTCTCTCTCTCTCCCTCTCTCTCTCTCAC